>QUSF01000036.1:1212548-1285384 GCA_003676055.1 Chloebia gouldiae | reverse complement strand
TTTTTTTTTCTTTTTCTTTTTCTTTTTCTTTCTCTTTTTTTCTTTTTCTTTCTTTTTTTTTTTCTTTTCTTTTTCCATTGAAGGGTAAGGACAGCATTGCAATTTGGGGTTTCTCAGTAACAGAGTTCAACAGTGAAAGCAGCAGGAGGAAGCACAGTGGAAGAAAATTCTATTTCAGTTTTTCTTCATGTTTTAGAAATCTGTGTGGGGTTTTACATGTTGGTTGTGGCCAATTTTCTCTTTCTTTGATTTTTCTCTTAGGCTCCTTAGTTGTCTTTCTGCCTAGTCACTGAGTTTTGGTGTAGATCTAAAATCAAAAGTTCTTTTTCCTTCTGTTCTTGCCCTTGACTACTTTCAAATCAGATCAAAATATATACTGTCACACAGAAAAAAAATAGGAAAAGGTACAACAGGACACAGAGAGAGAGAAAAAAAAATGAAAGAACTTCCTCTGTCTTTTAGATAGTTTCAGAAAGAAAAAAGCTATGGAAAATATTATTCAGGGTTCTTCCCTTTATGAGAGTCTCTTCCAGTAAGTGCTTTTTTAATACTAAGAAATCATAACAGTGTTTCTCTGTGATCTGTGTTAGCTGCATGGTTATGTCTATGTTTTTACAATTTTTTCTATTCATGAACAGAAAATAATTTTGCTTGGGGGTTCACCTGTCAGATTTGATTACATGCTGCAGTTGTACAACATAAGCCACAGCATGCAGAGTACAGGTAGTTATCAGTCCTCACTGAGAGTGGGGAGAGGAAGAAGATGAGGATGAGAAAAAGGAGTTCATTTGGGTTTCAGGATTTTTTTCAGGTGGGTGGGTTTTTTGGGAAGGAAGGTGTTGATTGCTTCTTACTATTTAAACAGAAAGTAGCTGGATTATTAAAATCACATGGTAATGTAAAATTACATTGCAGAGAGATAAATATAAGACAAAGAACACTGTTAGAAAAATCTCTTAATAATCTCTCTCTGTCTCTTAATACAATGTGAATATGAAAAAAATGAACAAATGTAGAAAAACTGAGAGAGAGTTCACAAGATCTCCACAGAGGAGCCTGGCTTGTGAAAAACTTATGGTGGGAGAAAGGGAGTAAATAAGGCTGATGCAAATCATTGCTTCAAACTATAAAATTAAAAAGACCAAGCCACAATTAGTTTACAATTAAAAATATCTAGCACTCACAATAGTCAGGTCCCTCCATCACAAATACCTCTTTTCTTCATTCACAGCCCTCCATTTTTTTAATACAATAGACTCAAACTTTTGATGTCAAGAAAAATATCCTCCTGCTGAGATATTATTACTCTTAACATTCTGTGTAATGTCACTAGTTTAATTAATTGACTTTACTGCTTATGCAAGTCTGGGATTATTATTATAATTACTGTTATTACTATTACTATTATATTTTTAGTGAGCTTTCTGCATATACATTTTTTCCTTTTTTCTGCATATACACTTCTGGAAAAGAATGCAATAGGCAAATCCTAATGCCTACACTTTAGGATCAAACAAAAATTACTTTTTCTGTTATTGCATAATAATGCTTGTGGTTCCTCTGTAGTACCAACGGTAGTTGGAAATAGCTCTGTTAATATCTATACTAAGGGTTCCTAAAAAACTTTTTTTTAAACTTATTTTCACATAATATTTCTTTGGAAAAACAAGGTTTATTAATTATGAGTTTTGCATTTTTTGCAATTTCTACTCTTTCCCTTTTCTTCCCAATAAAAATGCAGTAGAAAAGCACAATGCCTTATTATTTTCCTTTAACCAACTGAACTTCAGAAAAGAAATCCTAGGTTAAATATAATAAAAAATAAAACTGAAAGTGTTGGGGTTTGGTCATGTTTCTGCTTCCTACATAGATAAACTTTTTCTGTGAAGAAAAACAGTGTGGTGGACACAGGAGGAGAACAGGAAAAAAAAAGTTGTGGGGAGTTATGAAAAGAATTTTAAAATATGAAAATTGTTCCATTTGAAGAGATCTAATACATCTAGACTCAGTCTGGAAGAGTTATACTGAAACTATGTTTTCTAATTTTTACAAACAGGTTTTTTTTTTAACAGCTGCATATTTCTTATTGATTCTAGAAATTTTGTGGCCATCCCAACCCTCCACAATTGAAGACTGTTTAAATGAAAGCAGAAAAGAAATAGCCAGCAAATTTATTTATGAGTTCTAGCAAGACCCATTAAAATATATGACTAATGTCATACATATTTGATACCAAAATCTTTTCATTATTTGCTCTTTTGCTCTGACATATCTAACAGATGAACCCAATATGGCTGAACCATCTTCAGTTTCACTTTATTTCTCTTCATCATGCTATATATTTTAATTTTTTAAAGACCAGTAGGTTTGAATAAAGTGATGGTCAAAAGTCAAAAACACACTTGGAAGCCACTACTGTAGATATTCAATAGGCTAAAAAGGTGCATTCAGGGCAGATTGGCCTGAATACTCTTCAAAAATTAGATTATTTTTTAACTTTGTCTATTAAAAAAAGAAAAGCCAGAAATCTTCTGTAATAAATAGTGGTTCAATAACATTATAAAGTTTAAGGCTGGTTGCACTATCATACTCAGGAAAACAGACTTAAAAAATGCTTGTACCATTAAAACAAAATATTGTGTGCTAGGGACAGCTGAAGGTAAAGGATTGTTTTACATATTGTTCTAACAGAAAAAGGAAAAGAAGGAAACAGTGATAGAATATGACAAAGGTGAAGAACAATCTTTTTTTTAGATTGCTCTTAGTATTTTGTTTCAGCTATAAAATAATGTAAAATTTCAGCTGAAAAACCAGCATCCTGGAAGCGACCATAAAATAGCAGCAATTTCTAAATGATCCTTTTGTAATGATGTGTCATCTGGAGGTCAAAAGTGTCACTTTAGCACAGGCTTTGTTAAAAGTTATTTACATAACAGCAGGAGACTCTTCTAGGTTATGACAGACTCCTACCACAAACCGACCAGCAACACACAAAATGGTCCTCAGAATGAAACTGTGCAAATCAAATAATTACTATAATAGCATAGCAAAAGACAGATAAATGCAGAAATTAGAGGGAAAGTATGGTAAGAGAGGGCTTCCATCTAGTATTTAGGAAGGCTATGGATTGCAGTAGCTGCAACTCTTAATGATTATTTTTGTAAACCTAAGAGTCATACAGACTGTATCATACAGATTTTGACAATCCAACTAATATAAAATGGCTCAAACTACCATTACAATCAACAGCTATTACAATCAAATGCAGGACATGGTAGGAAGATGCTGAAATGTCTTTTCTGCCAAGTTGTCATTCACTGAGGCAGACCTCAGACCATTTTATTCCCTTGCTGATTAGACCATCTCTTATTGCAGCCAGAATTCTAATTTAATACACAAGAATAAAACTGCAATTCTTTTTTTTTGCTTGGATTTTTTTGTTGTCTTGTGACTTTATGCCAAATTCTAACATTTTCCCTATGTCAAGAATGCAGATAGAAGATGTTCAGGGTGTTACAAGAGATCTTTGGGTGGCAACTGACTACCACTGTCTTTGCTTATTTTATGTCACCGTAATTACAAGCTGGTAAAAGAAAGGACAGACATCTCTCTAAAGAGATGGCAACAGGGAGTTTCTTTCATATGCACCTGAAAGAAATGCAGCTTGCCCCACTGCCCCTCATTGTCACATTGCAACCTGGGGCTCTCCTGGTGTGCAAATATTTCTGTTTTGCAAATATTTTTGCACAATGAAGTTCTGAAAGTCTTATCTGTTACTGCCTGTTACATTTGATGCTAACAGCAGTATTGTCACCTTTATTCCTGTGAAAGCTGCAGTCCAGACACAACCCAGGACAGCACAATACAGTGTTCCCCTAAGCACCCTTCAGAAAACTAATAACCAGATGAGCTAAAACCCACAACAGACTAGAATGTGGAGTCTAGTATTTTTTAGCAGTAGCAGAGTTACAGAAATGCAATTCTGTTGATGTCAGTGGGCTCAGAAGCAGTGGGAAAAGAACAGTGAATTTCAGCTTTAAAAACAGAGTTGGCTGTTTCACCTCTACAGACATTACATTGGAGAGTGGAGACTTGTCTAATGTTTATTCATTGCAAATTAATTGCCATTATGACTTCACATTGGATTAAAAAAAAGCAGTTGACTTGAAATAGAGAATAATAATCTGAGATTATGAGAAAAGTCTGAGATCAGTATTTCCTTCTTAAAATTTTCTTTCCAATCATCAGCCATTAAATATTCTACAATTTGCAGAAGCATGTGCTTGTTTGCCAGTATGTTGTACACAATGTCTGAATATGTATCAGAAGTATGCTGACTTTCTTCTATACAAAATTAGAAAAAAAGAGACAGGTTAACCCAGAAAAGACTTGAACACCTTTTTAGGGGGTAGGGAGATGGAGGACTATTTCATATCCAGAACACAGATAGACATATGTTTCTTACAATGGCTGTAGAAATGTTAGCTATGTATTTTCTATGAGTTTTATTGGTGTCCATTTGTCTTAAGCTTTCCTTCGAGAATGCAGAAAAATTGAAAAATTACAAAGATCCCTTCTGGCGGTTTTTATCTCCATAAGGTAATTTTTAAATTATTGTTATTCTGAAAAAAATCAAATTTCATGAGATACTTTTCATAAGAAATGATATCACAGTTTTGTTCATTTGCTGATTCTGTTTCTAAAAGATAAAATTGAACTAGGATTCTTGGCTAGAGGAACAAAATTAAATAAAAATTAATTTGAGCCATCATCCTAATTTATTGGCACCTGCTGAATAAGTTATGGGAGTAGTCATATTTCTGCAGTGCCAAAACATACAGCTCCATTAAAAAATTAAACAACTGTTGTCTCTGAAATGTACATGTGCAACACAAATTAGGCTTTTAAGTCTTCTGCAGTTTCTAGAGGATGACATCCTGGAAGGAGTGGGAACTCAAGAATTAGGTGGGGCACTCTAGGAGTGCAAAGACGATTTAAGGAAAATGTCCTATGAGTCCAGAACAAGCATGAAAACATAGCCCCTGCTTTGGAAATGGCTTCAAATTATTTAATGTGCTCCGAAACTTTCAGTGGAATTAGAAATGAATTTGAAAAGGTAAGTGCAATCAGAAAGCAAAAGTCCTATCAACAGCCACTCTTGTCTCTTCTCAGCTCCTGCACCACCTGTGTCACTGGCCTCAGCATCAGTCCGCAGCAGTGTAACAGAGGTGTCACGTTACTCTTCTGTGTTTTCTGGATTTGAGTGTGTTCTCATGCTTTCATCAATATTTCCAGTAAAATGAAAGACTTTATGCTTTCTACATCCCACAGCAAACAATGTGCTAAATAGCTGCATTATTAAAACTATGAAATGTTTTAAAACACAGATTTTGGAGACTAATGGAAGCCCAAGAGCTGGCAAGGCATCTGCGGGGGAACCCAAAGGACGTTCTCGTGTCAAATGATGATTGACAGTCATTTTGGGGCTGCAATCTGTAATGTGACATCAATGGATAACTACTGTGTGTGAGTATGTGCTTAGATGTATTATTAAGATATCTTGAAACTGTGTAGGCTGTGTTGATCTTTGGCTTGTTTCTTGGATTTACCCATTTCAATGTATGAATACAATAAACCATACTGTAAAAATATATTCTTGTAAAGTACTCACTGACAGAATATGGTAATTTTAGTTCTGCTGAAGAATGCTAATACTTGTAAAAAATTACATATTAAAGAAAAGGATAATTTTAATTTTGGTTAAAACATCAAAATGTCCATGTATACCAGAAGACGAATACCTGCTAAACACCAACAGCTTTGTGTTTTTAAAATTGTCTCTCATGGGGTGCTTCTTTGCTGCTGGTATTTGCTTCATTTGTTCTCTGCTTAGGCAAAGAGGTTTTTTCTTTCCTTTTCAGTTTTTGGGTTTTTTTTTTTCATCTTTGAGAGGCTGCAGCAGGGGTTTTGGGCTGCTCTGGGGAGGATTCCACAGGTGCCTGTCACAGCTGAGGCACTGGCCCACAGTGACCCCACTCCAGCCGAGCCACTGGTGGCTCAGTGGCAGCGCCTGGCTGGGGACAGGGAAAACCAAACAAAGGGGACAGGGAGCACTGAGTGTCCCTGGTCAAAGGGGACAGGGAACACCAAACAGACGGGACAGGGAACACCGAGTGTCCCGGGCCAGAGGGGACAGGGAACACCAAACAGAGGGGACAGGGAACACCGAGTGTCCCTGTCCTGCCAGGCCCCTGGGGAAGGTGCTGTCCCTGAGGAGCCGTCAGGTCTCCATCTGCTGCTGCACCTGCCCCGTGAGCTCTGCCTTCTGAGGGATCTGTTGCCATCTCGTCCCTCTGACCTACAAGCCCAAGGACTTCCCTGCTGGGCACGGTCTCAGGAAGGGCATCTCCAGCATTTCAGGTCCCTTTGGTTGTGTGGCAGATCGTAAGTTTGTGTTATATTCCTTTTTTCCCTTTCCAGTTGGCATTCTGTTACTAAACTGTTATTTTTTCACTTCTATCTACTCATATCTCATTCATCATCAGTGAGAAGAGACTGCTTGAAATCAAGGAAGAAGTCACTCCTTTCAGACTGCCCACCTCTTTAAACTGTCTCAGTCCAAGACAGGCATTAAAAAATTTCCCTGGTCAAAAAGAGTTTTCACCTACTTGAAGATTAATTAAGTCTAACCAAAAGGGGAGTATGTGGCAACAGGCTATTTGAGACTATAACAGTAGTCTAGGTTTGTAATTTAGGGCTGCCTTTTGAAACTGGACCATTCCCATATTTCTGTTTGGTTCTCCAGATTGAAAGCATTTATACTGACCTGTATCTCACAGGCTTTTCATCAAAGATCAGGCTCATCAGTGGGACACATACATGTAACTTTTAAGCCAAATCACTTCAGTACTCCCTACAACATCCTCAAAAGAAATTCTGGTGCTGGATGCAGCTGCCCTTCAATTAAACTGTGACAGCTGTAAATACCTGCATCCTACTTTTCTCCACTAGCAGTCCTAAACATTGACTGTGAGTGCCATGTATGTGCAACTGGGATTCCTGTTGTAGGTTAGCAGTTCCATGAAGAAAAGAGTCACCTATTCCACCACTCCAAGGACCGGAAAATTAACAAGGGACAGAGCAAACCTTCAACTTTCAGCCATGTTCAGACTTCTTTGTTTCTTGGCACATGAAATACAGTGCAACACCTGTTTTGAACTGGATCAACCGATTATTTATAATCATAGCAGCCTAAAAAATTAGTTAGTAGTCAAAGTGAGAGTAGACAGTTTAAGCGAATCAAGAATATTTGTAATGCATTTGCAATTATTTTCCAAGTAAACACCTTTGTGTAGCACCAAAAAACTCAATTTCAGAATCAATTTTTAAATTTCTTAATGAATTCTTCTTAATTAAATGGGAAAAAAAAATACAAAAAAACCCCAAACCAACAAAAAAACCAAAAAAAAACCAAAAAAACCAAACAAACAAAAAACCAGAAAAAAAACCACAAAACCCCAAAAACCCAAACAAGACCCATCCCTGACTCAACATTTGGATTCAATTGGGTAAAATGAAGGTTACTGTAAAACAGATTACATTGGTTTCAACATTTGAGGTTGTTTGTTTGTTTGTTTGTTTTTTGTTTGTTTGTTTTTTAATAATATGACTTAGTAATTGCTGGAACTTTTAAACTGCAGTGGTTTGATTTGTTTGCATTTCCAGGCATCTAAAAAAATATTAAAATTGGGCACTCTAGACTTTAAATCATTCTGTGGACTATAAAAATATGGTTCAAATATAGAGACCTTGTTTTCATGACCTTTTGTACCATAAACATACAAATTAAAAGATGTTTTGTTGTATCCTTGTGAGGGGCAGTACAGAGTTCATGACTCAAAGAAAGCAGATCTCTGTTATGAAGCACAGATTGAGTGTAATGGGGGAAACTGGAGTAAAAAAATTACTTTTTATACTATGATTCACATATTTTTCTTGGTAGAGATTTTTATGGTAGTTTCTATACAATTTCTTCAGTCTGTGTTCATGTTTTGTAATGCAGCTCTTAACTTTAAGACCTAGACCACCCAATGGCACCAGCTATCCAAAACATGAGTGGAAGGGAGGAAATATGAGGGAAGGAGAGGGGAAACAACTGGCACAGAGAGGGCAAAACTGCTGAGGTCAGCAGCAGCAGGGACTACATTACTAGACAGGGCAAAACTGCTGCTGTTTTTCTCCTGGCTCAGAGACTGCAGTGAATTTGCCTTGACTGAACAGGGAATGGTGCTTCAGAAACCAGTGTACTTCATTATTAACTTAATTCTTCAGTGATTAATTTTTCTTTGAGTTCTAGAATGTCTCATGGCAAAATTCCTGTAGCTTTGCTTCTGTATTTAAATTCCTGTAATCCTCTCATTGTAGTTCTTGCATTGATGATCCACTTGCACTGCTGCCTGGACCAGGCATTTGCCATGCAATGTCTGGACAAGTTATCAGGGCTTCTGCACAAATCAGCTGTGAACTGTGTGGTCAAAGGAGCACATACAAATATACAAATGTTCATGTGAGTGTATTCATACCACAGTAGTCACCTTAGGATCTGTACAAAGCCACAGAAGCACAACTGAGAACAGGACACGGGCTCACAGAACAGGTGCACTCTATATTGTAGGTCTTTTGTATCTGCAGGGTATCTACTTCATTCAAGTAGGAGTGTAGATGCCAGTCTTCTACCACTCATTTGTACGTATAACAATTTCTGTATAAAAATTTGTTAATAACAAATAAATCACCACTAACAGTAAACTAAACCCAAGAATTCATGCATTTTTCCTAGTTCTTCAACATTCATAAATGTACAGCTATGTGTGCTTGTCGACAGTCAGCCATTAACATTCTTCTAAAACGGACTAAATATTTGTTATACTAAATATTTGCTTATATTTATCACTACTAATGAATAGCTACATCAGATCCCTAGCTTCTGCACTTCTTCATTCATAGGGCATGAATGGCAACCAGCAAAATGCATGACTCTCTCTGCTACCATGTCCATCTTTTCTGTCTCTTTCTTCCTGAGTCTACATTTTACAATTACACTGTCGAAAAGCATCAAAATGCAAATACATTTGCCTGCAAATGTACTTGTCTTAATCATTGTAGAAGAAAATTACGCAAAAAAGTTTTGTATATGCTTACATGCATACCTTGTTTTTATTGATAATGAAATTGGGTTGGGTTTTTTAATTTCATATTTTGTTTTGTATTTTTTATATTTCATAATATTCCTAATTAAACTGGTAATTCTATTAAAATTTTATAGCCTTGTAATGTGAACACAATTCTAAATATTACTGTGGCACAGGTAGCTGAGAAACAAAACAACTTTAAAAATCAATGTAAATAAAAGCAATGGGAAACTTTTTAGATGCATTTCCCACAAAAATGCTAAAATAGGATATAGAACATTTATAGATGTAACCGAAAATAAAACCTCATCATCTATTTTGATTCAGTTCTACAAGCATTCCCTGGTATACTGCCAAGTGGCCACAGAAATCAATAATCCAGACAGATTAGTACAGTACTCCTATTTTCAGGGATCCATCTGGTATTGTGGCAGTTGCAGCTCATCAGATTACTGCTATGTCCCAGCTATGAAAAATGCATCAATGCTGCAAGAGAAACCTGCCCTGTACCACTTCAGTCACAATGCCAGGCCAACTGCTGGAAGGATATGTGTTAACTAATTTTCAATAATCATTATTTATAATTAATTAATGAGCAGTCATATCATATTTAAATTTTACACTACCTTCTTCTATCATGTCTAATGAAGAGGGACTGATAAATTCAGAGACTGCAAAAAGACCTACGTAATATTGTAAGGAAAGCCAAAATACGAAGATCTGATTTTAAAAAAGTAAAAATCCAAAGCATCGCCTTCATGAATCAACAAATACCCTGCTGGGGAAGGGAGGAGGAGGGGGCAGGCAGGTGTGGGTGTGTGTTTGGGTGTGCGTCTTCTTCCTGCTACAAGCACCAACAGCTACATCTAGTGGTTTTAGGCAGTATGGATAATTTACCTACAGCCGAACCATTTTGTATTCTGCATTAAAGAGAAAAGTTAAATTCTTCTCCAGTGTAGAGCTTTGTAGCAGCACTGATGCTTCACTGAAAGTACTTTTTCCCCCCAGTTCACTTTGTGCTAATAAATCTATGGAGACTGGAAGTTCTTAGAAAGTCTTCAGTTGTATACTTGTAAAAGTTTCATGTCCTATATTTGCGTATTTTCCTCAATAGCAGGCTCAATATACATATAGATAGAAAATAAATTACAAATACTGAGATTTAAATTTTGGGGAGTGGAATTAAACAAGATCAGGTAACTTGCCACATATTAATATCAGAGCATGATAAAAACACTTAACTATCACATTGTTTCTAGACCCGGTGATGAACTACAGATTAACAAAATCTTCTAAAATAACAATTATGATGGTTTTCACATACTCCAGAAGCACTTGCCGCAATCTAGAGGCAAACTTCCTATATTTCAAACAGTTCCACATAATGGTAATTTCAGATTATGAAAAAAAAAAAGTCCACACACAAACCTCTAGTCTTTTTAAAAAACCAGTGTTAGAAGAAATAATTAGCACTGTATGGTATTTACTCATATCTAGTTATTATTTGAAATAAGCAAGTATTTGGAAGTAATATTACCAATTCAGAAATCAAAAGCATTCATTTGCCAGTAAACTCATACTTCAATGCAAAGCAAAGTATTTTAAGAAACTGTTAACCATAATTAAATACATATGACTCCACAGAGAGTGAAACGCTTCACTGTCAAATGGCAGAAATAGTGGAAGAAACCTTTACAATTCAACTGGACTTCTTGAAGCCTGACATAACCTCCCAGGAAACTTCTAAGATATTTGTTCGTTGTTTAGCAGCCAAGTTCTAGCATAGGTTAGAATATGGCAAGAGGTGGCTGGAGAAGAAGAAGACAGTGTTGAAATTTAAATTGATAAAGCTGAGCAATAAGAAACAAAAAAAATTTTCTTACATTAAACTACATTCATCATTATTTTGAAAAATTATCTGGTAATTTTTTTATAGTGACCTACAACCATTTAATGTGGATAAGAGGGCAGGACTAAGCAGAGTTTGCAAGAGGCAGAATAAGTTTAATTGCCAAGGTAAGTTATTACTGCCTGTCACAAATGCATGTTATGCAATACTTACTACCTGCAACTGCTCAGAAAACCTCTGTTGGTATCACAGTGATCAATTTAATGTAAAATTCAGCATAGCATAATTAAGGAACTTAAAAGGTCTAATTTCCACATTTCTTTATTCAGACAATGCTAGAAATATTATGATTCATTAATTTATGAAGAATAGCATAGAAAAGAATAATAAATATAGTAAACAGCACCTTGCCACCACTTTTGTAAATCTGAACTTCTTAGAAGCTGCGTGTTTAGCTTTTCTATATTTGGTCCCACTGAATGAAGGAGGCATTTGAAAATATTTGCAGAACAAGACATTAACACTGAAGCCCAGATTTTAAAATAACTTTTTGTCTACATTATTCCAGTGATTTGAAGCAAAATGAGCATAAAATAAAAGCACATAGCAATTGATAGAATTGGACACAGGCCATCTCTGGGATGCAGATGGAAAACCAGCCTAATTTCCCAAAACAAATTTATGTAATTTTATCTTTGTGCTGGATAAACACACAGGGCTGCTTAGCTGTATCACCTTACCTCAACACCTTCTGTAGTGGTGTCTATTAGAAGTTCACCCTGCTTTGCCCAAGTCTGAGTAAGAGAGACATACCACGTGAAGGATGAGTATTTCAAACACAGGGTTTGTTGTAAACACCCATACACATTTGCTACGAGTTTAGAGAGGTCCGGTGATGTGTTGGGTTTGGAAGGTTTTTTTTCATATTCTAAACTGTCTGTGTCAGTGCTCTGAGAAACTTCTCTTTGCCTCTCTCCTTGAGAATACATCAGCTACCTTTTTTCTACTTGTTCTTTTTTTTTTAAACCAGTGTGAAAAATGGACACTGGAGCAGGGGGGAAATAGAAACCCCCCATTTTCATTTCAGCATTGATGTGCTTAACTACTGTATCTCTCTTTATTATATCAGTTCAGAAAGTGTCAGTATATGACCTTCCGCTGTGTGAGACTGAATTTCTGTTGAAATACTGTCCCCTGTTCTTGTTCTCATCAGTCACAAGGTGGCACCAAAGGTCAAATTTTTTTAATTTTTTTTTTTTTGGAAACATCATTTGTAAACTCCTAATACTCTTTCTAACCTCCCATAAAGCCATTGTTTTGTGAGGGCAAAGCCAAAAGGGTCAGGTAAGGATTCACAGTGAAAGGGAACATGACGAATCCGTCCAATGCATGCAGCAGATGGTTAATCATAAAGTAATAATAAATTGAATTTGACAAATGTAGCATTTCCAGTGTATTTTATTAAATAGTCATGAAAGAATTAGTTTCATTTGAAGGAATGGTTTTAAAATATATTTCCAAATAATTTCAAAGTTACCAGCCCTTAAGAAAGCTTTTCCTGGTGAATATGGAGGGTTACTCTTTAATTTACATGTTTGTGAAGCTGTGCCCTCACACTAATTTTCTGCTGATAGACTAAAGTGTACAATGATTTAAAAAATCGTATTTCAATCTTCTTGTTGCCTTGTGACCCTTTTTATTCCCCCTCCCTCCCACCAACTTACAACAAACCCTTCTCATGAATTTCACTGTGGCCTTTACTGTAACATATTTACAGTGACGTTACCTCTGTCACATTCCCGTGACATTTGCTCTTGATTTCACCACTCATGTCCCCTCCATCACCTTTAAATGGCTGGACAGTCATTCCCCATCGAGTGGATGACCATTCTTACATGTTTGAATGCAATTGAATTCTAATGCATGACTTTCAAAAAAAAAATACCTTACTATCTCTGAAACATAACAGGCTACATTTCTTCTATTCCGTAATCACACCTGATCAAAGCCTCCTTTATTTTTGTAGATTTTTATGAAATACCTGCCCCATATCAGAAGGATTATAAAATTCATGAATCGTTTCACTAAAATAGTGGTGAAGATTCCAGCACTGTGCCTCAGCAAGCCTTCCTCTGGATAGTCTGAATAAGCACTAAGAAGTTTACAATACAACATTATCATGGCTGACTTTTGGTTTTTGAGGTAAATTTAGAAAAAATGTCTTTTTTATTTGGGTTTTCTTATTTTTACTTATACTGGTGCTTAGAATCTGATACTGGTTGGGAAAATAGCAGGAGGAAAAGGGTAAATATACTTCCTTGGCAAAAATCTGTGGACTCTCCCCATGCTTGAAGCTCAGCAGAGAGAGAAGTATGCTACTGAATGGAGTCCTTACGGACTTATTAAAACTCATTTGCAGTGATTTTATGTGACATTTTCTCCTTTGATGCAAAAAGACAGGAACAAAAAAAAAATCCAAACAACCTTTGATTACTAGTCTTCTGTGGTAATCCACTTTATCTTAATGACAATCTGACTAGAATTATCATATGTAGACTTTTACTTACATTTCACTGCTGCTGCTATTATTAATTTGCATTGAAAATGAAGACTATTTGTGCTGGTCCATTTAATCTTTTGCCTCTCCCCTTTACTGTGCAGCATAGCTCTTTAATACAAGAATTGTCCCTTTTAATGCCAGGAAATTACCTTTCCATTTTTGTCAGCATACCTAAAAATCTTTGTTTTATTTTGATTTTGTTTAGAAACATCTCTCACTTCTACTCAGACCATCACAGGGCCTTCTTGGCAGTGACATAGAAGGTGCTCTGTTTCACAAGCATTAACCTCAGTCCTATTTTTCCTCAGCATGAAAGTTTCCAGACTATAATATAGGGCTGCAAGTTTCCATGGCAATAAATAGATACCAACATTTAAAACAATTGTGAAATAGCCATATGAAAGAGCCACATGAATGGAATTCTCATAAAAACTTCTGTTTCTTTCCATGTTTAAGAAAGAAGTTCCCTAACTGCACAGAAAATTGTGCCTCTTAGACAAAAGTGAATGCCTAGGGGGATTGAGCTGGCCTGAGGTAAAACTGTGACTTCTCCTTGATACAGCACTCTACAAACCAATCCTTCCTCTTCAAAACAATCAGCATTTGCACTTTAGAAGTAGACAAAGATAGAATTCAATCAAAATGCAACTGCCTCTGACTGAAATGCATATATACAATACTTTAAAAAACAGTGAAATGCCTTAAAATTAAACGTGCTTCAAATGCTGGAATGCACAGTAAACATTTCCTGTGCTGCATGGTCTGGCAAAGCCCCTGTAATCAGGTAACAACTGTTTTCATACTACTAGCATGTTTAACTTTATCCTCTCCTTTAGTCTAAATAAAAATTCTAAATGCTCCCTCATTCCCATTTTCAAGTTGAAGCGGTAGGCTGGGCTCTCAAAAAAGGACACGATTCTGTTGCAACCCTGTTGGATGCTGCCAAAAAGAAATCTTATGCAGATCAGAGCTATACTTGATGTTACTACATTGTTTTTTGATTAAGCTGTTTACTGATTTTTCCCCCTCACACACACTGCACTCACACAACATGAAATTAAATGCAGAATAGTAACAAAGGATATACAAAGTTGCACATTTCTGAATTTTATTTTTAAAAGTTTATTTGCTTAGCATAGATTAAAACTTTATTAAAAATGTTCATAATTAATCACGTGAATAGAAACTTGGGGGGAGGGGGCATTCTTTCACTTAGCATAAGTAATGGCAACCAGAAATAATGATGCTGTTCAGAGCAAGGATATCGAAGAAAAACATTTTGGGTTACAGGTTTTCAACATAATATGTATGCACTAAGTTGCCATTCCACAGAAACATCTGTATGTAAAGCCTGTGCTTTACACAGACATGCAAATATAAAGATTTTCTGCAAGTGGGCTTCAGTGCATTTCAGGAACATGAAACTTAGTTGTCACTTCCACATAAAGCCACCAGGATGGTTTCATAATCCCCTTTGAGTTCATCCTGTAAATTTAAGCATGAAAACCCCACAACTGTTAGAATGGTCTCAAGTAAAATAATTTTAAATTAATATTCAATATATATTGATCAACTATCAGTGCTCCATCTATATAAATGAATCACTTGATAAAACATAGGTTAGCCACAGACTGAGCTGACACCAAGCACTGTCACTGAAGTTATTTGTACGATCTAGAAATAAACACATGCATTTCCAGAGTAGAGCATAGGTAGAAAAGGCTAGTAAAAGCATTTGGAGGTTTAGTGGTGTAAGTGAAGAAGAGAAGCACAGAACAGTTTTATCTGCTCAAGAGCTTAAGCTTTTACTCCAAATAAAGTGAAACTTTCTTTCTTGATCAGTGGTGTCTAAAGTTCATTAATATTAAAACATTGTGTATACACATTGTGTCTAGGAGTATCTCAAACAAAGGCTAACAGTACAGTGATACTCCATTCATCATGGGATTGTTTATTCAACTTGGTAAAAATGGATAATATGCATTAAGTATGCAGTGTAATTATTACATGCATTTCTTGTTTTCTCTAATTTTAATCTAGTTTTCAGAGGTATATGAATTGTTTAGTGTAGCCTCAATGCTTTTGGATGCAATCACCACTTTGGAACATGATGAGGTGGTGTAATTACATACCAAATTACAAGTAATACACATGCTTAAGGAAGATTAAAACTGACCTTTGGCACCTAACTGAAAAATTAGTAGATGTCAATAAAAATCCAAAAGGCATTATCATACATGTATGTTTCTACTCCAATCAAGACATCTATTTTTTTTTTCTGGCAATGTCTACTATTCTCAACAAAGATGCTTTGCCAGTTTATCTTTCTTCAAGTCCCTCACCACTTGAATTTTCTGGAAAGTACATTGGGTAGTCAGTCCCTTTTAATAAAATATTTTTGTTAGTTTAACTCATTTACTTGGGTCATAAGGAAAACAGGCCAAATACATGTTAATAAAATTAAAAATTCATTTGCTGGAGTACCCTGAATGTTAAAAGCCAATATCCAGTTGGGTCAAACACCTCCCCCAGAGCTGTCACAGTAATCATCTCCACTCTCCTGCCAAGGTACTGCTTAAGTACAAGAATTTGGGGATATTGTACTTTCCTTTCAGCTCTTGGATTCTACTGTAAGGTGATATCCTGAGACATGTATCACTAGTATTTCTATAGCTCTTCTGACAACTTAGACCTGGAAAAAGAATTTGCTATCCCAGCTTGTGGGTCACTGGAAATGTAAGGGATTCATCTGCTATGAGCTATGCAGGATGAACTGGTAACTGCAAAGCAGAGAAGCTAAGAGATCTTTACCAGACTTCAAAAATCATCTGGTTGCTTTGTGTTTCATGTGTCAGGTGGGAGAAAACCTACCATAATGGCTTGGCGGAGAGAGATGCCATACAGAGCCTTGTAATAGCCTTTGATCTCATTCATATCCACTTCATGGCGTGAAACCATGATTCTGATGAGGTCTTTGTGCCGGGTCCCAGCACCCTGTTAAAAGAAACAAAGAAGAAAGGGGGAGGAAAAAGAGAGAAAGGAATTATGCTACTTTGTCACTGAAATTCCTTTGATCAAGTTCCGTATGTTAATCCATCAGACTTCTGTATGGATGAGCATACCCCTTTCAATTTCATAGTATATCTTGTAACAGGGAGGTCTCATATCTGCCCTATGAGCACAAAACACTTCTGACAGGCTACCTCCACCCTGTTTTTTTTTAAGGTTTTTTAGAATTTTTAAATATTTCTTTTAGCTGTTTCCTAAAAACAGACATCTTCACTGCGCTTGTTCGACATTAGGGACAGCCGAGATTTTACTGCCTTTTTTAATTACTCTTTTACTAGTGCAGTGATCTGCATTTTCATAATGATTTACTCAATTTTTCCCAGACTGCTTCTAACCAAGTCACAGGAGTTATGACAATACCTACATACTAGACTCTTCCATGATCTCCAGCTGCCTCACTAACACGGGTTCCAAACCTGCCAGAAGGATCATGGATATCTCATTATAGATTAGCCTTCCACAAGGTTCCTGCTGAGATCTATAATTGCTCTCCTTTTCCCTTTTTACTGTAATTGCTGTTTCATAAGGGTTCCAGTCTGCTTCCTGTCCCTGTAACAGTACAAGATATGCGTGGATGGATAGATGCCTTCCTGAGCACACTACAGCAAATAGACAACTCCTCCAACAGAAAGTCTCCGGTTTCAAAGGAAGTAATAAAATGAGTGAGACAAATACTCTGAATTTCCCTCTGCAGTTTTTTCTATCACACAAAGAGCCTAGAGACCTCTAGCTAACTTTGTATTTTTCTGCTTATAAAACACCTCATGTTTACAAAGAGATCTTTATTTAGATTACCTTCATTGCCAAATGGAGTTTTTCTGCAAAGAAAGCTGGCTTGCTTGTGGCACATTTTACTGTAATGAAGCAGTGAGACAAGGTCACTTCTGCTATACATGTAATAAAAGTTTAATACACTTTCAAAACCCTTTTATTTTTCCTACCCACATACCCTATTTATGTACTTTTTTATTTCTTCATAATGTACCAGGACAGGCAGAGCCTTTCCTCTGTTTATTCAGAAAGCAATTCAATATGGGGAGAACAATTACCTTAAAAACAACACATTTCTCCCTAGTTTACTAGGGAGATGATAAAATTTATGTTTATATATTTATAATTATTTATAACAAATATTTATATTTAATTATAAAATTAATGAAAGTGTTGCAATTCCCAAGAAGAAAAATGTGAAAACATTTATGCCTTCTATAGCAGAGCTCGAGGTTACAAAATCCAGTATTTTGTAAAGCAAGTTCAATTTTGATATTAAGAGCGATCTGATGAAAATCATTCTTTTATCCAACGTATGTTTGATATTACATGTTTTCATATGATGTGAAACTGAAAGCTAAGAACAAGATGGGTGCCTGGATTCCAATTACATCCCTGATTCATTGGTAAGAGGGAGTCCCTTCCTTACATAATTGTTCATGAACAACAGTCACTAAGTTTATATGAACATTTTCTTGAACAAAATCACTGAAAGAATTTTTTATGTTTTTAATAATCAATATTGTAAGTATTGCAACATGAAACTTGGAGAAGAGTGGCTTTGGTTGAAGACAGGTTTAAAACTATTGGATTTTTGATACAAGCTATACCTGTTCTGACAGATTTTTTCAACATATTTGTTTCTTGTAAAGTTTTTCCTATGTTGGCAACTCATCTGTTCTCCTTAATAGACCTTTCCAAATATTAGGAGAGATATTTCTACTCATTCATTAACTTCAATTGATTTTAGGAATGTAAATTAAATCATCATTATTAGATTAGACTTTCCAAGGTATTACTTAGCAAGATTCTCTATTAAGCAGGGCAAGTACAGAACAGTTTCTGATCAGAGCAATTACGGCAGAAATAAAAGGTTACATTTAGTCAGAACATACAGTAGGTTTCAATCTGCAGAATCACTTACCAAGGGCAGTGAGGCAGTTCTCAATATCACCTTTCAGCTCCAAATCCAGTACCTTGTTCATGTCATGCTTGCTGTATTTGGTGTACTTCTGAAAGACTAAATAATGGGAAAAAACAATATTCTCCCTGCACTGTCTCTGCCCTACTCTGTCCTCACTGCTGTAGTAGAAGACAGTTTGTGGGTCATCTTTCTCATTTTCTTCAGGCAGCACAGAGTAAAGAGCAGTGTTACTGCACGTCAGTCACTGCTGAAGGAGGCAGAGTCAGCATACAGAACGGGACTTTGGCAGGATGGAAGGGCTCTCTCCCTGTGGTTGGAGTAGAGGTGGCCAAGTGACTACCCCAGAGCCTGTGACATTGTGATAGCCCCCTGTCCAGGGCAAACTGGCTAAGAAGCAAGACCACTTTGGGGAGCTCTCATTGTTTGGCATTGTGATCATAGCCCAGCTGAGATTTCAGATTTTTTAATAGCCTGAATGATATTGCTCATCTCTGCTACTGAAAGAACAGCTAGTCTGCCAACCACACCCTTTATCAACAGGCATACTTCCAATGAGAGTTATGTCTTGATAATCTGTATTTTCTCTGAATTTGACTAGGCGATGTCCAAAAATCATCTTCAACTTACCCCTTCGAAGATGCGGGTAGCTTCTTTTAGTAAGAACAGTTACAAACACACCAGTATCCGTTCCTTTCCTTTTCTCTCCTGCTTCATATAGGGCCTGTCATAAAGAAAAGAAGGTCACAAGGTCAATATGGAAATAGTAAAACTCAAACAAGAATTCTGTATTTTGAGTATATTTGAATATATTTGAATAACAAGCCATTGCTTGTTAGTAATGAACCCTATTCCTTGACAAAATCCAGATCAAAACTCTACCCTACCTATCTCCACCTCTGCCAAATAACACTTCATACTACACTTATATATTAACAGTACCTAGGGAACACAGTGTGGCTAGAAAACCTATTTTTAATATGACAATTTACAATCATTGTCTAGCTTTCCTGGGTATACAGCATTGTTGAATGAAGTTATTTTTCATTTGTCATGACAGCAGTCTGCACGAAAGCCTCAGGACCAGTAGCATTTCTTAAAACTGCCAAAGTTCAGGAAGTTCAGGACTAGTAGGATTTTCTAAGACTGACTAAATTATTTCTGCAACTAACTGCAATATGCAGGAGAAACCTATGTACTAAATACTTCCCCATCTTTCCAGGAGTGAGCTTTTACTTCCAGGAAAGTAAAAACCAAATCAGTCTCCTCCATTTTTCTTACCTTCTCAAACCTCATTAAGAGTAGTAATAAAAGAATTTCCTAAAGCATGAAGATTTAACACTCTGCACCAAGATAAACAACACTCAGTTTCTGAACTTAGAAAAAGTATTAATTTATTTTCTTATCTACGACTGATGACAGAACTAAATTCTTTATGTAATATGAATTAAATCAGTATTTCTCAATGGCCTTTTCTTTGCTGGGCTTTTTAAAAAAATCAATTTAAAGTCATCTAAACTTAAATTGTAGCAGTGATGTAACATTTTGTTGGTGAAAACTCAGGAAGGATTGCTGAGTTCTATCAAGATTTTAGCAAAGATAGTCCCACTAATGTAGGAAGAAATAAGAAAAAGGTCAGAGGTTTATGTTATAATTATTGAGAAAATGACTCTGAGGTTTACCAATAATCTTGAAAGGTTTGTCACTAAAAAGCAATACCAATATCTAACATGCTGTAGATTTCACAGTGGTCAGTGTATGGTAGCTGATTCTCCATATAGATGAGCACACCATTGTTCCTTAATTCAAGAATTTTTTTATAAACAGAAGCAAGACTGGGTCTGATTCATCCGCTTGTTGACTTGTACTTCAAATGGTCTTCATGCTTTTCATGAACTGGACAAGGTCCTGCAGAAATGTTTCTGAAGCTAGATATTAGGGTGAAGATCTAATTTCCTTCATACAATTAACTTAGATTAATTTGTTACAGTACTAACTTAGATTAATTTTGTACAATCCTCAGAACTAACTCCTGTATGACATTGAAATCTCTGTTATGTCTGTAATGCACAGGATTCAGACAGCCAGAGGAATCTCAAGTAGAAGAAATTCAGCAAATTCAACAATCTTAGAAGTTTTGCAAAGTGCCAGATATGAACTTACCCTAGCATCATTGTCAGCAAGTTCATCATTCACATGAGGATTTTCACATCGATCAGCCTACATAAAGAAATAAATAAAATTTCACTGGTACTCATAATCATTCAGTTCTTAAAGCTCAACATTTGAGAGTTCTGCAGCACCACTCTCATACATAAACAAATACAAAACTTGAAATAGGTGCAGTTATGTGAATCATCCTGTGAATAAAACCATTGTATTTGTAATCAAATAACATACTTCTACAGCCATCAGTGACTTATCTCTTAACTCCTACCTAAAAATCCACAGGAGGTATTTGTTTCTTGACAGGAAAGAAACAGGCTTCAGACCTGTGACCTGCTCCCCGATGATCATGCAATAGGCTCCTTTCAGATTTGAAATTTAAAACTGTAAGTCTAAACCATGCATATGGATGCATAAAAAAATCATCCTGTATGCAAGTACAAGGTTCATACTCATATACATGTACTCAAAAATCAAATATTTATTATTTTTAAAAGGGTATTTTAATTGGAAAGGTCCAGTGTTTGAACTAATTTAGTTTTGAATGTAAATTTACAAAACACCTTGTCCCATTATTTAACTACTAGAAATATTCATTAACAGGAAAGAAAAAAAGTTTATTCCTCTAATTTTAAACATTTATTCTTTTTCTAGTCAATTGACAGGACATTATGCCTGTTACTTTTTCTAATGCTTAAAGATAGCACAAAAAATGTCTTAAAAGCATAACTGATTAAAAAGGAGTATTGTCTTACAATTAAGTTTTTAAAAGGTGTTTGAGATAAGATCTCATAATATTTTGTTTAAGAACTGTTTCTAATGGTCTAGGATATGAAAGTTTAAAACAGCAGTGCAAGGAAACAAATATTGTATAAATCTTCATTTACTGCATGTCTCTCTAAAGTAGTCTTGAGAACACAGATTTTTGATTTTACATACTGTCACTCAAAATGCTTAAGCATAGCATACCTTGGCCAGAGCAACCAAAGCCTTTTGAAAGTCTCCAGATGTGTCAGAGATGATGTCTTGTGTCAGATCTCTCTTCAGCACTGCAATCAAATAGTTTGAAGTTGTCAGCTAAATTGACTACATAATCTTTAAAGGTCCCATCAAACCACTCCATGGTATTTTTCAGTATTTTCTTAATTTCCCACTTAAAAATGCCCACTGGAAATGTGGTTTTCTTACTTTCATTTGGCTTCAGGTAAAGCAGTTTATTTGTAACATACCCTTTAAATCCTGAGATGTGCTCTGAAATTGGAGGTTAAACCTAAAATGTGCTGAAAAATGTCCTTCTCTAAGGTCTTGTAGGTAGCATTGTCTTGGGTTTCTGCTTGTAAAATACACAAACCTTTTTCTGAGCCTTTTTCATTCTTACTTCTGGCTGTTCTTATAAGTATGGAACTCAAAAACAGAACTCTCCCAAAAAATCAAGCTTTTAATAAAGGCATCTATGAAGAAATGTCTTGGTAAAAGTTACCTCATCATCTCAGAAAACAAGATTTAATTAGACAATACAGTAAACTCTGCATGTAAGAGGGACACCACATTACATTGTAGTCAAGTATTTTCCCCCTACAGTTCACTGGTTATTACTTCTGTTAACACATCTGTGTTGCCAACTAAGTAGGATTTCTTTTTTTCCCAGCCTATGCTTTTATCTTAAAATGTCAGCCAAGGTTTAGTGACAGGAGAAGCAAAGCATCTTGTCTTTGCATGCACCCAAGAAAACAGCTGAATCTGTGACTCATTCTATGAGACACCCACAATCCCAGCAGTGGTGATGTATCTTTTCCTTCACTATTGGGATCTACACAGGTCACCAAAAGTCACCATGATCTTCCTCCACAGCAACCCTGAGAATTTCTTCTGAAGCTTCCTTTGCCTCCTATTTTGTTCTCAGCTCCTCATGGTAAGTGAGGCTGTGACTCTGATGTGTCTGCCATAAAGTTATAAATGGTATAACTTCTTTCTCGCTTCTTAATACTTCTTTCTTGCTCTGAATTACCTTCCTTGTAGTATCTGTCGGCTTCTCTGATCTCTTGGTTGGTTCTTGAGGCCAGAATCTCAATTAAGGTATCTTCATCAGTACCAAGCCCCTGATAAAAGCAATTGAAGTTTTATAGATGTTCCTCAATAGAACAAACATAAAATTCATAACAGAAATAAGATTAAAATAATTGGCTTTGTTTTGAAGGCACCGCATGCAATGAGAAAAAAAATTTATGTTCTTCCGTATTATGCAATTTCAGATCCTTTGGAATGAAATTTTTATCACATTCAATATACTGGTGCCAAGAAGAAGTGCTAAAAGGACCAGACAGTGTACATAGAAGATAAGAATGTAGAATCTATGAAGAAAAAAGACCTCCTTTCCTTTTTTCTTTCTCCTATGTAAACATTCATAGCATGTAAATGCTATGGCTCCCATTAGCAAGCAGTTTTCAGAGGCCAGGGAAGAGTTCATTCTCACAAAAGAATCTCCCCCAACTCTGAAATTCAGCAGGGATTACTGGGTCTTGTTCTCATAAACTGAATTACCAATACAAATTTATTTAACAAAATGAAATTAAAAGAAAGATAATACACAAGCCTTGAAATCTATGTCCAGTTTATTTACAGGCTTTGATAAACAAAGATGTTCTCTAGGAAAGTTTTTCTCTGAAAATTTTGCCTTACCTTCATAGAGGCTCTTAATTCTTCAGCATCAAATTGAGCTGGAGTTTTGAGCAAAGCCACAGCAACATCTTCTAGATGGCCTTTCAGAGCTTTTTTCAAAGCCTCTTCTAGACTCTGTTTCAGGAAGAATAAGAAATTCACTAAGTTAATGAATGGTAGAAGTGTAGCCACTGTTCAGCTGCAGTCCAAAAATTAGTCTGACCGCTAACCAATCTAAGTCTACATCATTCCTGAATTAATAGAAAGAATTATGAAACTCTACTTCAAGTTTCAAATTTTTCACATTTGACACTTTATTTAAAGTGTCAGGCAGGGTTTTTCAGTAAGTATTCACAAGTGCTTTCACACATTTTCAGCTACATTGAAACATTTACAGCATCAGAAGAAGACTCAAAATAGGCTGCTCATTCTTCAAGAGAAGATAATGTCATATTACTCTTAAAATTATGACTGAGTTGCTTATTTGTGTAACATTTGAACTTATTGTTTATTGCAACTTTGAAGTGAACATTTGTAATATCACCCTAAACATAAAGATAAGTTCTGAAGATAAAGCGACTATATTCTAATTTCACCTAAATTTAAGAGGGGTGAAAAAAAATTAAAAATCTGGTTTATGCTGCCTATCTGAAAACGTTCTAAAATCTCTTGAAGCCCCTCTTTATAGCAGTGTTGGTAGACTTGGGGAATAGTGTTATGGTCCTACAACTCTCCTATCCTACTCATATTCTATCTTTACTCATATATATCATTTGAGCCTGGAGAAACTTGGATACTCTGAGTGAAAATTAAGCTTGGTTTGAATATACTTTACCTTTCCTTTAGTCTGCTGGTAGGCAGCTTTGATCTGCTGTCGCTGAGCATTTGTTCTCTTAGTCAAGATGTCAATGATGGTGGCTTCATCCACACCTGTGAATAAGCAAACAAAATTCCAATATATTCAAAATATATACATCATTTTAGCCACTGAATTTTTTAAAATTATTATCTGCTTTTTTTCATATTTTGATTTCTTGACAAACTCAAATTTAACCAAAGGAAAAGCTGCTATACTTTACAAACTCACAGGATTAGTGATGTAGATAAGAAATAGATCCACCTAGAACACAGAAATTTCATACAAAAAGTCTCAGTATGTTCTGAGTGTATATCTTCCACTAAATTGAAAAAAACCCAAATAAACAGAAACCCAGACTAAAAAACAAATTAGATGACACTCTTTAATCTCAGTAAGTCAAACTGGAAAACCTTCAGAAGTACAGACAAAGCACCAAATGTGATTTTCATTAAAAGAGAGATATGCAACAGAAGCATACAACAGATTATCACCATAATCACTGCCTCTTGCAGGAATTCTGTGGAAATCAAGCCAAAAGGTATTAGTATGGTATGTTGTAATATTAGTATGGTATGTTGTAATATTATTTCTTTCCTTAAATTTTTTCAACCCTTCCTTCAACATATTCCAGAACTTTAATATAGCATTAAGGTCTGAAAGCATAATACAACATCAGGCTATCAAGGAGTTGAGATTCTTCACCAAGTGGCATAATTTAATGTATTGCCAAGCTTTTAAAAGTAGAGGCACCCCTCCCCCTTGACACTGCCTCTTGCTCCCATATTTTATTCAGTGCCATTCTCAAAATTTTCAAAGGAAGAGTCCTAATGTATTAAGTTAAATATTTACTCCCCTTACCTTTTACAGTAATAGCTCTGTCCAAAGCAGCAACATCAGCTGATGGGTCAAAATTCGGGTATGACTGCACTCCATGGATACCTTTTGCACTCTTCTACAGGGGGAAAATAAAAAGTAGAATTTGCTCATACCGAAGAATATTTTTGTACAGACGCAGTTTTGAATGCCCAGATAAACCATGCATTTGGTATTTCCTTTTATCATCAAAAACATACAGTTTTGTAGCTACAGGTAATTGAACGGGTTCAATAATGGTTATGCCTTGCTCTCATATTAAACAAAAAAGTACTTAATAAACTGGTTTAGGTTCTTGAACACCTATTTTTTAGTGTTAGTTGGTTGCATAGGAAAATAATTAACTGTCATAATTAGGAAATTATGCTCAAATTTTAAAGGCTCTATACTCACAATTAAATTCTCCAGGCACTTACAGTAAAATGCTAGTTTCTTGCTCATCTTATGCAAACTGTGTTACCACATTACGGGTGCCCTCAGCTGGTTCCTATCTGACCTTTCAAACATTTCTTGCATTCAACACCTTGGGGAAGCGTTCATGCCTAACTCTGCAAGGAAGTGGAGACCTCTTGCCCACCTTCTTTGAAACTTTAAACATAAGCCACAGTCTTTGCAAAGCATTATCCACTAGCTGATTTTGGTCAATCTACTCCTAGATGGGCATCCCCTAGTCAGTGTCTGAAGATCTCTGGGAACTGTACAACAGATCATCTGGCTCGTCCTATGTCAGCAACAAGACACATCCTGTTACGGGTAGGACTAACAGCATTAAATAACTCATACAGCACTCAACTCAACAGCACTAAATAACTGATTCCAGTCTACTACTGTTACAGAAATATAAAATGCTCCAAGACTCTTGGATGAAAGATTTATAGAAAATTCCCACTGTTGTGATATATGGTGAGACTTCGTATTAGAAGACACCATTAGTTTAGCTAGATGACTCAGAATCCCCTGTAGTCTT
This sequence comes from Chloebia gouldiae, assembly GCA_003676055.1. NCBI lineage: Eukaryota > Metazoa > Chordata > Aves > Passeriformes > Passeridae > Chloebia > Chloebia gouldiae. The sequence continues at coordinate 1,259,280 of QUSF01000036.1, read as the reverse complement.
TCTCTTGTTTCAAAAACTAGTATTTCAAATTTTTAATCCTTTGCCTTTTAAAACAAAATATCCCAAAAGAAATGGCAGGGTTGTATGAATACATATTTTACATACAACAGTTTGTATTGAATTTTGTACACTTCTAGCATCTGATAATTAAATGTTCATCTCCCTACACAATTGTCTCACTAGGAGTTGTAAGAGAGCAGATAGACTGCATACTTAATTCTCTAGCATAGAGATATTTAAATCTCCTACTTAAATATCTGCCATCTTAAGTCTCCAGCATACTTTTCAAGAGATCATTGTGTCTTGTGTACTAAGTCAACAAAGGAGTGGGACTGTCTCACTGCCTGTTTCTCAATCTTGCAAGCTAACCTTTGTATGCTGGTTTCCATGTCAAACTTACCTATCAACAATACAAAAACCTCTGTAACCACCATAGCCAAGAATGTCTCAGGACTCTGGGAACAGAATGGGAATAGGATGGGTAGAGTAAAGGTTTGTGCACAAAATGTTGTGGAGTCAAAATTACAAAATCTACAAGGGCCTAGAGCAGAACACTTTTGTTTACTGAAACTTCCCCTACATAATTTTCTTTTTAAATTGCAGGTTTTTTGGGGGAACTTGTGTGATTTCACAACGTACTGCTTTACCATTGCTTTCATTTCAGTATCTTCACCTCGTTATCACAAAGATTCTCTGTATCATCCTAGCACAGTAACTCGACTCCTCACAACTGTATCCCTCTCTTTTAATGTATAACTGTACTCATAATCTGAGGTTTTTTATTACCTGCTACGGCTTGCTCCACCATCAGCATGACAAATGAAATGAAAGGTATATAGTGACTTTAGTTCCTCCTTTACATTCCTGGGTTCCAACTCATGGCTTCCTACACCTCACACAAAGAGTCCCTGTTTTTTTCACATGTATTACCTGGACATGTCCATACACATTCACACAACTCAGAATTAGATCACTACATTAAAGGTCTGAGTGACTCAATGACTGGCCACTGGGAATTACATTTTAATCACACTAACTAGTTCTGCCGAGGAATTTATAACTACACTGATAGGTGCAATAGGAGCAATTTTTCATCTTGTAGCAAACGTCATAGGTTATATGGTTACATTAGGTTATACACGGCAATAAAATTAGGTTTCAGTTCTAATCTGCTAGCGTTTTGCCATTGTTTTGCCTCCATTTGCATGTATGAAAGATGTTTAGATGTCTTTAAACCACTTCTAAGACTACAAGAAAATAAGCATGGTGCTCTCAAAAATTGATGATACTTACAATACATTCCTTTTCCTGGTTTTCAATGAACCACGCCTGCTTCAGAAATTCTGATACCATAGCCATGTTGACAGAGTTTCTAGGAAGAGATGCATCAAGTTACAAACAATTTTCCATCACTTTGAGCAGCAGTGCAACTTAAGATTTTCCACCCTCAATCACTTTTCTAGCACGATGACATGTTGTGGTTAATGTCCCACACGGTAACTAGCCTGCACTATTGGAGGCAGGCAACTTTGATGTTCCATGAGTGATGTGATGCTTCACAGCTCCTTGCTCACCCCTATACTCTTAGCTACTTTCAGAAGTTTTAGATAAAAACAGCAGTAGCACTATGTATGTGCTTATAGCAATACATTAGCATTTACCTACAAAGGGAAGTTAGAAGAAACCAATTTGTTAATCTATCATCTATGCCCATTTAGTTTGATCATTTTGAAATTCCCTGGCAAACAAGGGTTCTTGTCTCATCATTTGCTGACAGTGGAGATCTTGTGCATTATGTTAGGAAAAAAGAAATTCCCTTGTTAATATACTTTCATGTAATTTCTTTGACTAGACGTTTTCTAAGGAAGATGAGTAAATCTGCATAGTTTTGTATACATTGCTTTTTCTTGCATATTTTCTACAATTTCTGCATAATAATAATTACCAATTTAAGAAGAGGAAATAAAACCAAGTTTTGCTTTTTACCACTCAGAAACAAAGTCCACCCAGGTTTCCCAAAAGTCATTATGCAGAAAAGGAAAAAATGAGAGGTGATGTAACATTAAGTACTCAAAAATAATTAACAGGTTGCTCCATAACAACTTCTGTTGTTGGTGTGGGGAATATTCTGTTTGTTAACTGAAATAGTGAGAAAATAGAAAGAAGAAATAAATAGTTTATCAAAACAGTTATTCAAACTAGATTTTCTTTAAACACTCCTCAGAGTTAGGGAAGACTTGGTTTTAAAGCATATGTGTAAGCAATAACTAGAGATAGTGCTACTGAGTAAGCAAGACTGATTTTGAAACTGGTGTTAAGAGACAAAATTCTGTTTTCAGTCTTGGAATACGGATTATATACACAATTATAAAAAATTATGTTAGTTATGCTGCTAACACATCCCCTCTGTCCTGTAGGAAGGGTAGAGACCAGCCTTTTGACTTTGAAGTTGAGGACCAAGGAGTGCAGCTGCAGGCCAGCTCTTTCCTTCACAGCTAAACTGTAAAGCTTCTTTCTGCACTCAGCAGCCAAAAAAGTGACAAATACCTCACACAGCCTGCCTGCAGCTCTCTCCAAGGTAAGAGCTAGCCATATTCCCTCTTCCCCAAAAATCTCCTGCTTGTTTCCTTCCCTCAGGAAGGAATTTAGTGCTGCCAGAAAAGCTGAAACTGATTTAAAATATGTATTTGTATGTTATTTAGAGTAAATTTCAACTGGGCAAATAACGGACAGAATATTCAGTTAGATTTACAGATCAACTTTTATGACCTGCTATTTATTCAGGATCAGAAGAGCACGCTCACATCACAACTGCAACCTGCACTTTGCTCAGGCTGTCAGGATGACTCCTGCACCCTTCTACTGACAGAAGTTAACAGTGGCAGATGAAGCAATATGGTACCCAAAATTCTGCTGCATTTTGTAACAGCACACATGAAGGCCATATGCAGCGGGATGGAAACACTTAAAAGTCTCCATACTGGGAACACTGAGTCATCAGCACTGGCACGTCCTGGTATGTCTGCTGACAACTGATTCACAGAGCAGAAAACCACTCCAGACTACGAAACAAGATTCAATCTCCCAGCACCAGATCTGACAAGACATGTGTTTTGCCTGATAAAGTAGTATTTTTCAGGGAGTGCTACCTTCAGGAAGCACATCCCTTTCTTCTACATATTCCTACATTCACCCATGACGCCAAGATCTAAAGGTTTCCATGCCTTTGGGGCATATTAGCAGAAGGCTAATAGGCTATAGTAAACTGGTTTTATTAAGCCTCTAAAGCTTCATGTCTTTTCTGGCTTAAATGATACACTAAGAAAAAAAGTCTGTGCCTTAAAAACTTTTTAAAGTTTATTTTTTTCTTTTGAAATAAAGACACTGGCATGCAGATCCATCTATTTCCATCTAGTAATGAAATAATGCAAATTTAATATAAGTCAAAGTAGTCAACTTTGACTTATATTAAATAAGTCAAATTTTACTTGGGGGGAGCTGAAGACCTCAGTCTGCTTGAATTAGCTTTGCAAGGTAAGAAACCAACTTAATATAAAACTCTTCTGCTTTGGAAGAAACTACAGCTGATAAGAAAAAAGAAGGTTGGCATCTAGAAAGACAGCCACCCCCCTGATGGAGACAAGATCTTGCCCAATACTAAAATGCAGAGAGATCATGTTAACAATACCTAGATCCAGGAGGGATACATTCAGTCCAAATACCACTTCAATATATTATGAAAAGGACTGAAGCAACTGATTCCCTGTTGGAATGATCAACATCACAATGGGATTGAAAAATCAGACATACATCCAGACTGAAAGCCCTGCTGTTTCACAAAAATCACCTCAATATTGCTTTCTGTCTGGCTCTTAATCTCCTGAAAATGCACCCTTGAACACGACCAATCAAAAATGTTTAATATTTTGAGAAAATACTTTATTAAAAATATTTATAAAGACACAACTAGATTTTTATTCTACAGTCTGTGTCAAATGACAGCCGTTATCTATGCTTATTTAACCATATCATGAAGCATGTCAGATGCCTGGCTGAATACCAGGATCTTGATATAAATTACAGTCATGTCAGTCAGAAAAATAGGTAGGAGATCTAATACAGTAATTTACTTCGCAGTAGAAAGTCTGCTGAATTTGGAAACATCAGAGAGAAAAACAGTCTTGTCCTCGTAAAGTCTGGGAAAGGAAAGCAGCAAGAACGCCAGATGATACAGCTTTTACATGGTTTTGCTAAGTTCTTAGTCAGAAAAGCAGGATTTTGTCTTATGTTTCTAAAACATCGGTTTGATTTCTACAATTTGATTTCTCATTTGATTTCTAAGAGATTTGATTCTCATCACTTTCATGAACAATGACTGCTCTACAGTCAAAGTGCAGCAAACTGTTGTTGAAGTAACAACAGCTGCTTCTATTTTTTAAGTTTACATACACAGCACAGTTTTCTAGGAACTCCGGTTTTACTACAGATTTCTACAGCAGCCTACTAAAAAGGCAAAGATAAAGCATATTAAATGATCTATTCTGAGTAAGTTTGCTTTTGAAGTTTTAGCCATTTTTTATTTAATTGCATTTTTTATTTAATTTTTTATTTATTTTATTGAATAAAAGCAGTAATTTCCCAAGCCCTTATGTAAAATGTTCCAGGATGGAAAGAATTTCCCCTGTCTGCACCCATCTTTTCCCTGACAGTAAGTCCAACCCACAGAAAGTTTACACCAGGTCACTTGACAAATTCAGCATACAATTCCTAAAGTGCTGGGTCTACAGAGAGCAATAATGAACTACAAAATCCTACCTTCCTCCTCACGAGCACCGCTTTGCTGGCCTGAACAGTCAGGAGCAAAGGAGCAGAGCGCTCTCAAAGCTTTTCTAGCCTGTGCAGGAAACTCCACCCAGCAACCAGTGTTTCCACAGCCCTAGTAATCATCTGCAGCAACTATATCTGGGTGCCACCCAAAGTCAAAAAACATTAGGAAAAAAAAAAAAGTCATTGCGAAATTATGTGCTGGCGAAAGTATGAGCAGCTTTCAGAAGGGAAAAGACAACAAATGAGCAAGCCATGGTAGCTCGCCTGCCCTGACCATACCACCAGTTTTAATAAATTGCCATAAATCTTTTGGTATCCCACAATAAAATATTAAGAAAACAAAATTTGGGTAATTCTCTTCACATTTTAATGTTTGATATAATTTCAAAAGGGAATGTATTAAGATATATCTTTGCTCAGTGAAACTTCAAGAGAAGAAAGGGTGAATAGTCAAGGCAGCATCTTCACTTCACTGAGATCCAGTGGCTATCAGCTCTGCAGCTTTTGAATTGTGGGTCCAGGGCAGAAATAACTCAGGAATAAAATATGTCTAGTATTTCATGTAAATAACTTTTTTTTATTATTGGAAAGAAACTCATAGAAAAAGCAGACTTAATACAAGGGCAATAATTGGCACCTACATAATTAGAAATTGAAACAATCAGATTAAACTTTGAAGTTCAAAGTGAGAGTGATTTGCACAAGATGAGGCCATATCTTCTAGAAGTGGTTTTCTGCAAGCACTTCCTTGCCAAGCCAGCACAGCACAACACCATCACTAACATCTCAGATTGGCCTGGAGCATGATGCCCAGTGAAGAAATACCCGTTGCTGAACCAGAAGTGTGTGCAATGGGCAGATGGGGCTCCCAGCAGACTTTCATCCTCCTCCTGCTGACTGACTGCAATGCACAGGTACCTCCAGTGTGGCTGATCTGCCCCACATGAACATACATGAAATGCGGTGTCTCATTGAAACCCATGTCTAGCAATTAATTATATTAGGAGGAAGAGGAACAGACTGATGGTAATTATTAGAGGGAATCCTCACAAATTTCTCAAATGCGAAATAACACACATGCATGTTCCTGCGTAACTTACATCCTCCTCTGTACACTCAAATGTGTGCTGCTCAGAGTAATCTGCTCATCACATTCAAGGAGGTGCCCATCCCAGCAGCCTGAGAGAGCCTCCAGGAGTGCTCGGGGTACAGCAGCCAGTCCACCCCAGCCCCAGGATCTGCCCTCAGCAATGGCCTCAGTCCTCGCTCCCCACTCGAGCTACTGCCCTGCTGCCTTGCAGAGGGCTGGGTCTGAAAGTGGGACCCAGCCTATGGGCTGATGGCCTGTCACATTCCCATCCCCAGAGAGGTATCAAATGCCTGAAGCTGGGGCTGCCTGCAGTGCCAACCCCAGGTCTTCTGCTCCTGGCTGCGGTGATGGGATAGGAGGGCTTCCAGGTCCTGCCTGCTGACCCCCATGGGAACACTTCTGGCCCCCAGGGAGTCTCCAGCCCCCCTGACTCTCTGAAAGCAACTTTCTCCTATGCTTTGCTATTTCCTTTCCGCCTGTACATTTGTCATTTGACAAAAGTATTTCAGATGTTTTCAGTAAACTGAGTAATTGAAGGGGCCTACCAGCTGACAATGATAGCAAGCAAGCTGTCAGGTGTCTGTAGGTTTGTTTATTTGATTATGATGTGTGATGTACAGATTACTTGAGCCCACCCAAATTCCATATCAGAATGACACTAGCAGTCTTATTTCACTTGGCTCAGGTGTTGGCCAGAATCTTTTTACTCTTCTTCTGGAGCTGTTTCCCCTGTCTATTAATGAGCATAGCTAAGGGTAGGAATCAATGTACTAGAAGTGCATAGTAAGACATTCCTCCATGTTGACTCTTTTTTCTAATATAGTTTTTTCATAATCATATTATTACCCCATTTTTATCATAGTATTTTTTACTTTTGGTTTTTGGGCTTTTTAAAATCTAATTGTATTGTCCTTCAGGCCCATGGTTCCACCTTCAGAGTGATATCACAACGAAGTACAACTTGTACTACTAGTCATTGAAGAAGCTATTTGCATTTTCTTTTCTTCCTTAATGGGTGGACAGATGCTGATTGACTCACTGTCTTCCTGGAGCTCAGCTGAGTCACCATCTGCACTAGAGTGCTTTATTGTACAAAATGCTGGCGCTTAAAAAAATGCAGTTCTGCATTTGGATGGAGCTCTTAACAATTGTTTATTGCTATGTTTTTAACTCTTCCTACGTCATTTGTTTCATTGTTGAGTTGTCATAATTTGTTCAGAAGAGGCAAAGCATGTAGCCACTGTTGTAGAGGTTCAAACGTCTCAAAAGTGACAAAAATAAGTATGTTTGTTTACAACACTCAATGCATGGAATGCAATTGAGAACAACAGAAATGTTCAGTGAATATAGAAAAGAAAAATGGTCACTTGATAAACTGCCAGATTTGGCCATGCCAAATATTTCTCTTAAGGCTAGTAATGACACAGCTCCGTTGGGAAGATGGATTTCCCCAAGCAATCCATCCTACACAAAATGATAGAAAAATGAGTCAGGAATTTTCATGAGTTTGAGAGCAAGAGCAGTAGCCCTTACATCTATTTCTGAGGCTGCTACCAACCTGCTGTAACTCTGTGTTTTCCACCCAAGGTGCCTTAAAGAAGAGTTAAGGTTGCAGAAATTTACGAAATGATGATTCTACCTACATAAAACCAGAGACCACATATTACAAATGACCTTCAGACTGCCTATGAGATAAACTTTAAGAGAAAATTGATGCTCACATATCATTAGCCTGAGGGAGCTACTGACAGTATGGTCAGTCAGTAAATCATAAAACACAGCTCTGCCTGTTTCATGCCATCACAGCCATCCATTTTGAACCATCTGATAGCAATCCAGAGCCAATGGGAATCTGCCTCTCTGATCTTTGGCGCCTTTTGACTTCATTTATCTTAAGTAGCTTTTATACACTTCCTAAAAAACTGAGGAGAAACACGTTACTTGATTTCCTTAGGCACCCAGGACCTGCAATGTAGCACCTGTACTCAGGCAATAGAGACATTAATATGGAAGATACATATCTAAGAACATGTATGACTTACATCAGGCCTACTGAAGGCAGTAATGCTCCCAGAAGACATTCCAGAGATCATGCAGTGTTTTTGCTACATATTTACCAATTCCTGTACAAATCGTATTTTAAGAAGTTTGTCTCACATTATTCAGAAAAAAATCTTTATGCATAATGAGATAGAGGGCCACCTCAGACCTTCATCTCTCCCTTTGACAAACACAAGAGATTAAATATAAAATTCAGTCAGAACAGCTACACTATCTATTCATTTGCACCTGATCTGCATGGTTCTAGTGAGATCCATCTAGAGTCCATCTAGGTTGTGATTATGTATATCCCTGAGATCCTATATTATGGGCTGAATGGATTCAAATCTAGACATACAATTTCTTTTTTTTAGTTTCATGCTTAAACAAAAAAAATTCATTAGACAGAATAGGACATTCAAAACTGTGTAATATCTCTTATGGATTATCTGTTAAAGGTTTTATTTCTGTTGTATTTCCCATTCAAATCATGTTTCAGTTCTGAACCTCTTTGCAAGCTTGTAAATAGGGAAAAGATTGGGCAACATGCATTTGTTGATACTGATGCGAAACAAATCATAAATATTTTTGAGGGATCTTCTAACAAGGATTCATTTTATTTACACTGCATAAAATATTTAACACCTCTGTCTTTTAACATGGATTTGCATTTTGGTTTTGCCTCATGAAATACTGAATTAGCAATAATTCTCAGGCTGCAGGAATTCCATGGTTTAATCAAACATACATCTGTTTCTATAATCAACTTTAATACTTACTGCTCTCTTAGTTGCAGTAAATACTTCTTTTCAGTTCCATAAATTTCTAGAAGTGTAATGGGATATTCTGAGTCTTATGGTTAAACATGGCTTGGCTATCCAAAAGACACAAAATGTCAGTGAGCAGCCCCCTACACAGAGAAATAAAAATAGCCCATCCTCTCATAGAAACAAGCAGACTAACCACATGAGAAATCATGTCAAGGACATAATTTTGGAGAGTGGAAATCCTATTCTGTTTAAATGAACTCAAGTTCAGAGAAATGCTTCCAGAAGCTTTTCAATGTCTCAGATAGCCTTCTAGACAAAAACCCCTACACCTATGTGCCGTAGTAATTTATATGAGGAAAATGTAGACCTTCTAGGAAGCCTCTAGGAAAAAAACATTGGAAGATCTTGTTACACGTATCTTCATGCAAATCACAGTAGAGCGAAACAGACCTGTTTGATGATGAAGTTCTGACAAAAATAGTAAATTACAGTGGAAGGTAAAACTCAGTACACATTCAGGAGAAAGTGCTAAAGGGACAAGAAAAAGTGGGAATGCATAAACTTTTTACAGTCGTATGCAGCGTACAGTGCTAATCTGAGGGTGTAAATAATGACAGAAGAGTCATTCAGGTCAAGGGAACACAAGTGAATTTAAACAATTCTACTGTGCATAAAAGCTGTGGAAATGTCAGTGCCCTTAATGGAGAAAATGTCCAAACATCCTCCCTGACAAAAAACCAAACCAAAACAAGAGAGTTGGTGGTATGTCACAACTGGTCTTAGGAGGAAGGGGACTGGGCTCTCTCTTCTAGGTAAACCAAGCAGCAGGATGAGCAGTCCTCTGATTTACAAGAGACAAACCCCTGCTGCACAATTAAGTTGTTGTAACTTCAAAGAAAGACAAGACAATACTAATTAACAAAAAATTAATCAGCAGATCACCCACCTGTGGTACTGCAACATGCAGGTTAAATTTATCCATCTGGGATTTCCCAGTTTATTTGGCATTCTGAAATTGATTCCTTGAAGTAGCTTTACATCTTCTGCTATTTCTTGTGCCATTTTTTCTTTTAAAGTAAATTAATATTATAAATATTTATAAAAACGCTCTTAGCAAACTGTGTTCCATTGGTTGCTGTTGAAATATATATCAGTGAGTGGATCTATTGACAAAAAATGCCCAGGTTAAAACAATAAAACATATTTTATTCCCTATCTACAATGAGGAGCAAGTGTCATGCTCTGAATCTTCAGAATCACTTCAGTCAAGGTCATATTTGTTCTGAGTGGCATAGCCCTGACTTGGGTCCCACTACGATGAAGAAACAAGAATTACATAATAACTGCATAATAGTAAATCATGTTTTGCTTATTGTGTACATTGAAGGTGTGGTAAGAAGAGTCAGAAAAAAACCTGAGGAAACTATGCATTCCATTCACTCGTGTAACATCTTGTTCCCAGAATAGTGAGGGTGGTTTGTGGTTAGAAGTTTTTGGAGACTGCTTGGCTATTACTATTTCACTCAGCAGCTTACCTGCCAAAATTAGGAGACAGAACTAATTCACAATTACTCAGTGATTGCAAAACTCATTTGCTTCTATGGAACATTAGAATAGTTTAACCTCAGACAAAATAGAACTTTTCATGTACCTTTCCCTCAAATCTACACAAAACCAAAGTGTTGATAGTGAAAAATCTCAACTGCAGTATTCCATTTGAAAATGTATTTTTTTTCTAACCTCCTCCATTTTATGCATTTTTTCTCTCAATTTAAGAAGTTTATTGTTGACTTTCAGTAAAATATGATTTGTATCTAGGATATTTCCTACAGACACCTGCAATGTGATGTTGAACAGGAATTCTTTATTGTGTTTGCAGGTAAAACCCCAGAAAACTCCTGTTCTTTTGTTTCAGTTTTACTCTAGACTTGATTGCCTCAAACTGCTGGGGAAGAAATACCACTAGGGCACAATGGTGCGAGTCCCAGTTATTAAACGGAAATTTTCAAGAGTTTAAGCTTCTGTTTCAGAGAGAACAAGGTTCAAGGCGTGTTTGTATTTGTTGTAATTTGTCCTATTATAGAACTGCCTCAAGGTACGTAACTTAGAGTTTGATTTGCATTTGATTTTCCTCAAAGGAGAAAGATGCAGATGCAACATTTCAAATGTATTTCAAATGCAATATTTCAATTCTGTACCAGTTCAAGTTATTTATCCCTGGAGCTGCTATAAGTTTCGTAAGGTAATGGGAATATACAAAGAGGAACATGAAACTCCTAGCTGTAGCAATTTAACTTCACATAATTATTTTGTCATGGATAACAAAATACAAGAGAAAAGAGTGGAGTAGTGAGTCCCAGTGATGCTAATTTAAGAAAAAGCCATACAACATAACTGTAAAGATACAGGGTTTTTTGAAGGGTCTTTTAAGTAAAAAGGTAAAGGTTCGTGAGCTAAAAATTTTTCTTAAAGTAAAATTAGCAAGAATACCAGCCAAAACAAACATACTGAAAGTAGTGATGTTGAGCTATCTGTGGCACTTTAGTGTGTTTATTTAATAGCTAGCACAGCCACATTCTAGTTCTACAATGTGACTACTACACAGTCCTCAAAGATTAAACATCACAGTGAAAATTAAAAATTTAAGTAGAAACATAAAATACCCTATTTAAATACTAGAGGGAGTCTGTTATTTTCTGTTTGCTTTGCCAGTTTCTTCATTTAGCAGAAGTTTTAGTGGCAATATGTCTTACATAATTTATTACTCTAAAAATAATTTGGAAACATAATCTGTCAAATATGTTTTTATTTTTTATAAGATTGTGAATATTTAAAATCAAACACTCTCATTTGTTCAGATGGTTGATTTTTCTATTCTCTCTTTTTCTCCTTTTCCATTCTTTTTTTCTTTTTTCCCCCCTGTGGTAAGAGGAAAGAGAAAGGAAGGCAAAAACACCCTTTGTAATCATAAAAAGAAAAATCATAAAATAGTTCATTTAAAAAAAAATACTCTCTCAAAAAAGCCTTTTGTAGAGGACACATTATTATATGTGTTCTTTACATCCCAGTGAAGCTATAAAATATTCAAATTAGCACCGCAGAGCAAATAGTCATAGATATTGCATTAGCTGTGGACTGTTTCTACAAAGCTTCACAATGAAGCTGCTTCCTGTAAACACACAGCGAAACTGCTTGTTGAGTTAGTGATACCAAAAGCCTTCCTTTTGTACTATAATATAAAGGCAAGTTCCTGGGTTTAGTCCTTTTGTGTCATAAGGGTGGGGTACACAACAATAGCAGTGAGGTAGAAATCCTGAGCCATTGGTCTCACCTGCCTAAGCTGGGTCACGTCAGCCTGCAGATTTCATTCTGATTTTTTTTGTTTGTTTTGTTTTGGGTTTTTTTTGGTTTTGGGTTTTTTTTTGTTTTTTTTTTTTTGCAATTGCTAAATAGTACTTGCTGCTCCTGTTTCTGCTGCTATTTTGCTCATATTAATCTAGGAATATATGAGAAGTTTTGTGCCCGGAGATATTCCAAGATAACAGCATATTTGATTTACAGCAAAATAACCTGCCCATGTCAGCTGAGGCCAATCACAGCATAATGGCACAGGAAATGATAAAACTGTGGGCTTCCTTTACCTTTAGTTAGTAGAGAAGGGAAATGGAAATACACTTCCTCAAAAAAATTGTAAAAAGCAGGGAAAACTTTGTTCTAATGTAATGTTCTAATAACAGCTTCATCTGGACAATTTAATCACTCAGTTCATATGAAATTTGAGCTGAAATTGTATAAAATACCCCTTGGAACTCTATCAATTTAACTACTCCCGGAAATGTAGCAAGAGACTCATGTTTCACATTCTTGCAGCTGAAACAAGTGTGGAGATTTATAAATTATTCTAATGAAACCCTTCTCATCTTGTGGGCATTTGTGCTTTCAGATATATAGAACCAACCTGTATTTTTTCACTTACAGTTAGGTTTCCTACAGCTTTGAGTTTCATCTAGTAGGTTTTAGTTTGCTGGCAAAACAGACATTGCCTGAGACAGAAGTCAGTGAGAAGAAACCTGATCCATATCTATTTTACTTTCTGCAGGTATCTTGTTGCCTAGTGAGGCTCCTGCATTTTTTGCAGGTTAAATATTTATGTACACAGTGTGGAAGGTTTTCAGAAAATACCAGAAGTTAACTCTCGTACCTCTGGAAACACTGAGAAACAGACGGATAACCATGGATGAAGGTAATTATTTAGGACTTACTTTGTATTTAGTAAAAATGAGAAATTTTCATGTATGTTACATTATGACACACAGCTATTGAGAGTGGAAGGGTGGAGCCAGGACACTATTTTGTCAAATAAATTGAGTGCAAAATGTGAAGAGTGACTACCATCATTTTTTCAGGGAAAGAAAAGAGCTCACACATATGAAATAGGTACTAAAAGCGCTAAGTTCTTTACATAGCAGAAAGATAAGCACAAAGGATTGACAATAGTTCTAAACACAGCTAATTATTTTTCAAAAGCTGTCTTGCTAACCTATGTTTTTGATAGGAATAATTTGGAAAGTTGTGTATGTGTCTTCATAAACATTTAGAAAAGTGTGATAAAGTAAGGTCTTCCAAGTAAAGTCACTGCAGGTTTTACAAATAGTTTGTGAGTTTTTTGAAAAAAAAGCCTGACTTTTCACAGTTCAACAAGTTATTGAGTATTTCAGGTGTGGTACTCATGTCATTTCAGAAAATGCAATCTTAGAAGATAAGCAAGAGAGATTGTACAGGGGAATCATCAAAGTGCTGATAAATGTGGCTTCTGGTGAAAGTCTGAAAAGCGTAATAATAATGTAAGAATTGCATTGATAACGTCCAATAATAATGTAAGAATCTTTAGTTATTTCTCAGAAGACTGAGTTCAGAAATCTTAACAAATTTTCTATTCTATTGTAGGACAGGAAGCAATGAACTTAAGGAAAGGGAGTTTCACATGGATTTTGGACATAAACCATTTTCACCATAAGGAATTAAAAATGGGTTAAATAGATTTTTTTACCATTATTTTATTTAGAACTTTTTTTTTTTTTGCAAACTTAGACATTTTCTCAAAACCTTACATCCCTGCTGCTTGTTTCTATCCTGAAATTTTAACTCCTGGTTGATGAAAAAAAAAATTAACCTACAAGGCAAATAAATTTTCCCAGAGGATTCTGCCTCAAAGAAGAGAATATGAGGTCATAAAAAAAAATTGCCAAAAGTTGTGTGTTTCCTCCTAGATTTTCCACAGAGATAACATGTATCCTAACCATGACATCTTATACTCTTAGAATAATTTTTTTAAATGCAGATTACCTCCTACAAAAACTATTGTGACTGTTCATTTTTTTTTTCTAATACAAACCCCAACATGGCCATATTTGAGGCGTTGAAAAATTCAAGGTGGTTTGTCTTGCCCCACCTTAGGTTGCAGGGTGCTGAAAAGCAGTATAAGGAAGCATGAGGAAGATTTACAGCTTTTTCTATGCAATGTGCAGATTCTATCCATAAATCACATAAATCCTGAGGGAACAGTCTTCCCTTACCTAATATTAGGCCTTCCCACACACATTTGTAGAAGTAGTTTTTCCTCAGATGTTAAACATGCTTCTTAATCATTGTGTTTAAAATTTAAACGCAATAGTAAAGATTGATGTTGAAGTGCCATGTCTGATTTGGAGATTAATAGCAACATTAGTGGGGCACTGTGGTCTGTGTATAGTCTCAGGCAGCTGACATGAATGAGCAGACTGGTAATGCCATGGAATTTCAGGTCTAACCAACATGAAGGAGCAACTCTGTCTATCAGCAGACACACAAACAGACATCTTTTTGCAAGGAAAGTTAAATCTACATTCTTGCATTTTGTCCAGCATCTCTGTGACTTGTAGAGCAAAATGCATGCCTTTATTTTTATTTTCAAAATGAAAGATCAACAAAATACAGCAAGAAAAGCTTTGCTCTCTGTGGTAGCAAGCTGGAATTTTAACTCTTGACATGAGTGTTTTGTTCCAAACTGGCAGTCTATCAGGTGATAGCTGCCATATATTCTCTTCTTCTTGCTAATACACTATATATACACATATATGATGTCCTGACAGTTTTGCCTTCACACCAGAAGTGAAGAATAACAAGTTAAGCATGTTTGATTGTCAGCTCTGTTGGGCAATACAACTGGGCAAGGTTGTTACTTAAGGCAGCGTAACCTGAGAATGTTAGAGATAAAAATGTGGTTTGACCAGACAGAGTAAAAAGAAAATATTTGCATAATGCATTTCCATCTGGAAAAGAACTGAGTTGTAGCTTGTAACAAAGTGAACAAGCCTTTACTTGTAATACTCTCCAAGTTCATTGCTAAATCACTTTCAGGGGATGAGATTGAGTTATAAAAGATATCCTAGTACTAATCTGGATACCAGTTGATACCAATGTGATGGAGTACTACAGAGGAAGGAGTGGGCCTCAGTGGTAACTGCTGTTGCTACATTCCTGCTTCTCTGAGTGATTGCAGCAGGGATAAAAAGGACAGTTTCCCCTTTTTTGTCAGCCACAAGGGGAAATAATATGGTCTTGCTTGTCAGGACATTGGCAGAACAGTTACTCTCCATTTTCCACATGATGAAGTAGGAAACGCTCTTTATATCTCTCTGCCCAAGTCCGGAAGCAATTGTCTTTTCCACTCTGGCTGTTCTAATGAACCACACTTTAAGGACACTCCCACCACTCCCACCGGTCCTGTCTCACACCGCAGTTCTTTGTTCTGCATCAGAGCTCAGCGGGTGGGACAGGCTCTGTTCAATCTGCTGATATTATTGTAAGAAAGCCTAGCGCGTGCATTTGCACTGTGGGTAATGTTGAATAGCAGAGAGTCTGTGCATCAATAGAAAGTCCTGTAACAAGAAGTAAGAAAGAAACTTGCTCTCAGACAGCCTCTCTACACAAGGTTATTAAAAGAGACTTTGTTTTGCATTATGAGAGAGTGGTGTGTGGTTTAGGAGAGTCTTAGTGCAGGCACTGAACTGGGGATTACAACTCCTAAACAAGAACACTGTCCAAAGGGATATCCCATGCCATACTGTGTGCTGCAATAAAAGTTTAGCATTAAGAGAGAAAATAAAGGATTTTTTGAGTTGCAGAATTTGTCTTTTAAGTAACAATTGTATGTGATGGATCCCCACCTTCCTGTAGATGACTAAACATTAATATGCCAATGGAAATTAGTGCATTAATTCCTTACTATGTTTTGCTTGCATGTAGGTCTTTGCTTTACCTATTAAATTCTCTCTAACTCAACCCATGATTTTTATCATTTTTTTTCCTTCTGATTCACTCATCCGTCACTGTGGGAGAGTGAGGAAGAAGCTGCATGGAGCTGAGCTGCTAGACAGGCTTAAACCACAGCAGAAGCTGGTATCAATCTAGCAACATATTCTTGTGCTGCTTCTTTGGCTAGTACTACTTACTAAATTGATCAAGAAAACATTAAAAAAATTAAAACTGTGGTGATGATGGGAGGGAAGGATTAATTTCTGAGCTGCATTTCTCAATCCCTCATATTAAAACATTGTGTCAGTTTCATTAGCTGTGTAGAACTTCAACTGGTCTGTGGTCATTTCAATAATAACTCTGCTATAATTTTGATTATTTTTGACCACTTTTAAGTGTAATTT
This sequence comes from Chloebia gouldiae, assembly GCA_003676055.1. Classification (NCBI taxonomy): domain Eukaryota; kingdom Metazoa; phylum Chordata; class Aves; order Passeriformes; family Passeridae; genus Chloebia; species Chloebia gouldiae. Next base: position 1,242,853 of record QUSF01000036.1, on the reverse strand, counting down.
TCATGTCTTTTCAGTGGGCACAAGCCAAGTTTTAAAGGCTTTAGCACTTTCTGTGCAATGTTGACGAGCAGCAGCAAGGCCCTAGCCAGAGAGTTAAACTTACTGCAATGACATGTTGCTGAACTGTCACCTACAGTTTCATTCTTGTGAATGTGCTCTAACTGCTTCCCAAAAAGCCTGTAATTTTATTTCATGTTCAGAATCCAGTATTCATTTTAATCCTGGCTGTTGTATATACCTTGAAGAGCTAGAAAAGGAACACGTTCCTCTATAGAATTTATGAGGTTGGCAAGGTATTTAAAAAAAAAAAAAAAAAAAAAAAAAAAAGAAGGTCATTTTGGTTGTAAATATCTTTGATTTCTTTAAAATTCATCAAGAAAACCTTTTTATATTGAAATAGAAATTGATCATAAAAAGCCATCAAATATCTTAGAGATATCCAGAGACAAAAGTTGGCCAAGAGTTATGCATTGAGGAGTGTGTTTGAGATGCACTTTCGGATGGAAGCTGCACAAGACTTGACAGGTTTTATTCAGCACAGAATAAAACAGATTTATTCTGACTACTTTATTTCATGGACCTCAACATGATTTACTAATTCAGCTAAATCTGACAGTCAAACCAAGGTTAAGTCGCCAAACCATGTTAGATTTCAAAAAAGACAGAAAGAAAGACCCAGAACTAAAGGTTTGCTGTGATCAGTTTCTAAAATGTCACCCAGGTTTAACTAAGCTGCTAACAGTTTGGAGTGTTTTGATCTTAAATCTGTTTTGGTGTGTGATATGACAGGTCTGGTCTTGTTTCACAATTTTGGTTTTAAGACTCTTTTTAAGACCCTTTAATGCCTTGTCCTGGCATTTTATTAGAAACAATTATGTTGCTTGTTTTTCAGAAGCATGGATGCAAAGTGATAACCTTTCAAGCTGGCAAGTCCCCAAAGATTCAGTACGAATTAATCCTGAAACTAAACCACAGGCCACCATGCACTCCGCTGTTCTACCAGGCAGTGTTATTGATTATCCAGAGGACGTAAAGGAACATCCTTCCTGTGTGATTGAAAGTGTGGTGGAAGACACACCTGAGGAGGGTAAGTAGGAGTAGTAGTGCCTCAGATGTTCAGAATGAGATTGCATTCCACAAAAGGTAGTGGTAGTATCTGTATTGTAGGGTAACAGAAGCAGGACTGCATAAACACTATAGTCCACATTGTTGTCAGTGCTGATATACCTTGAATATGGATAAAAGTCAGTATGGACTAAGTGGAAGGGTTCCTGTTGTGATTCAGTTTATAGCTTTTGGACATGATCTTCAAGCTGCCCGTGTATAACGGATGCGTAGTGGCTTTGTGCCTGTTAAAACTAAAGCAGTCAGAATAGGACTAGATTTTTATATGGTCTACACTTGTAACTAGATTTTTATATGATCCTATATGGGCTACACCTGTAACTTCTAAAACAAAGGGTGTAACCTCTCTGAAAACGATCAAAAAGTACAATTGTATTTATTCAGAAATAGTAATGTGGCTGCCTAGACTCTGCTGGATGTTTCATTGCTGTAATCTGAGAAAGGAGAGACCTCTGGTTTGAGGAGCCTTGCATTCTAAACAAATTAAACTGCAAGGAGTTGTTGTACCCAGAGTGGCCTTTGAGAGCAGTCTGACTGGAGGCATTGGGAAGAAATGCAAAGAACTGTTACAGATGTCTCGTCCCTGCCACACCACAGAGTTCTGTGTGAGTTAACTCACATGAGTGGTGTGAAAAGGGATGTTCAGTAGCTTTGAGAATCACATGCTCTGTGAAATGCTAAGTTAAACAGAAGACATATAGACTGATTTTAGCCTTTCTTAATTAACCAGTTGGAGTTTCAAATATTTTTCCTCCCAATGGTCTGTTTAGATTGAATCAAATTTTGCAGTTAAATTAATACATGATATAGTAATGTATAGTAATGCATTTTTTAATTTAGAAATGAAATCTGGATGCCTGATTAATCTTTATACTAAAGAAAATATAGACCCTATGCTCTTAGCCTGAAAACATTGATGGCTAATTTTGCCTAAAATAGGATTATGTGACGTGAAAGGCTGCTAAGAGTTTCCAAGATGGCAGGAAGAAAACAAAATGTGAACCAAAATGATGTAGATGTGAGACATCAAGTCTTTTTAAAAGTAGCTGTTCTATACAGATTTTGTGTCCTTCAATGACATTACTCAGAGAACAAAAGCTGATATTTTTATATCTGTAATGTATAACGATGAAAAACTGAATTCAGAAATAGTAATAGCTTGAGCCAAGGATACTCTTTTCAACATGTATTTTATAAATCACCAAAACTGGGTCTTGAAAAAGAAGACTTTATGGCTGTACCTGAACAGGATCTCCTGATCCACCTAGGAGCTGAACAGGCTTTTATTTTAGAACGGTGCATCCACTTACAATTCAACTAGTAAAAGTAACATACAGAAATGGGTATTTGTTAGTATAAAATCATTGCAGTATGTAACTAAATGAGAATTGTGTTAGGATTGTGTCAGGAAAGATATATATTCCCATTTCTCCAGTGCAAAAAATTTCTCAATTTCTGATAATTGTTTTGACCAATTCAAAGAGTCAGAGGATTTCTTTCAGCCACTGTTTTCTCTTTCACATCAGAGCACTTGAAGGTGTTGTGGCTTGGTTTTGTCTCAGCAGGAATGTTGAATGAATCCAGAGCTCTCATAAACACACCTCAGTCAGACACACCTCATGTAACAATGTTATACAGCCCCACCTCTCGACACACACTGACATGCACATTTTCCAAGATACTGGACAAAATCCAGATTATTTTTTAATTTTTCAAAATAAAATTTTGAAAATATTCATACAGAAGAAGTCCAGAATATAGTCCTTGCATTCAATATATCTATTTTCAGGATCAGATGGAATCATTCAAGTAAGTCTCACACAAGTCCTCACACATCCTTCTTGTGCTTCTAGTTTTCTCAATTACTTCCTAGTCTCACATTTTTGAATCCCTTTTAATTACTTAAAACACATTTTAGACAAAGAGAAGGCATAGAAAGAATGTGAATGATTTTCACAATATTTTAGCACTTGAATTTTGTTAACAGACAGAGGGGGAAACTCATGGTGGCACAAGCTTGGAATGAATATAAACAAGTGGTCATTTCTGAATTCCTTGATTGGATGGAGTGAAGACAGAACTCAAGAAAAAGGTATATTTACATAGCAAGTATTGTTCTTGCTTTCTGGAACAGATAATATCTTAAAGAAAATGAAGTGGTTTGTTCTTTTTTTTCCCTTGTAGATGAGTGCTGGTTGAATTTAGCTGTGTTACTTGGATTTTCAAATAAAATTCTTTAGCTTAGATATACACAAGTCACTATTCTAGGTAATTACATCAAAATTTTTTAATTTATACTCCTGCTAGTTAATAATGATACCGGATTGTGATACTAAAATTAATTTTCCAATAGGAAGTCAGCTCTGTATTAAGCCAGAACAATCTGGGGAAAAAAAAGTAATTTTATGTTCTTAACAAAAAGGAAGATTAGAAAAAAATTAAAATTTTTATCATACTCTGATAAATCTATCAAATAACTTGTAAAAGGTAGTTTTCCAGGATGTAAAGTGTCCTCAGTTGTGGTAAAAGCTAGTTTTATTAAGAGGCAACATATTTCTGCATGGGTTTTTAAACTTGAATTTTAATTTTTAGTTTTAATGACATAAATATATATAAGTGGTAAATATCAGAGTATTTAGGAACAAGTAATTATCAAACATAAGTTTGTATTATGATGTCCAGAGATAAAAGCTGACAAGTCTGAGTTACTGTATTTCTCCTCCCAGGGGCCTATTTTGTTATTAAAAAAAAAAAAGAAAAAGTAAAAAATGTATTAAAATGTAATATGTACATGTGAAGTTGCAGTGCTTTTTAGTTGATTTTGTTTTACACTAGATCAGTTTACCACATCTGGAGTTCGCTCTGATCACAAAGCAACTGAGTTGGAGGAATGTGCAACCAAAGAAGTGCCATACATTCCATACAGCTTAGCTACACTGCATATCATCAAGGTAAAAAAAAAAAAAAAACAAACAAAAAAACCAAACAAACTAAAACAAACATGCCCTTCCCTCAAAAAAAAATCCTCAATACCTGAACAATTGACAATATTTTAAAAATTGACAGTATATGCAAGCATATCTTTCCTTAGGACAAACTGGATGAATTTTCATAATCACTGTCATTATATAAACTCAATTCACACAATCCTTTTGCCCAGTAGGTTGGTTTTTGGATTCACATTTTGAAGCCTGCAGTTAAATGTTGAATATTACTATAAAAATGTGAACATTAATAGCAAAGTGCCATCTTAACTAAGATCAGATTGTAAATTGCTTAAATGCCTTTCCCAGGTTGATGTCCAAAGATAACAACTCCCTTGTAACTGTGTTTGGAGGAAATCCTTGCCTTCTTATATATATTTCTCATCATTATTCTTCATTGCTGGAAGTGGTATGTGACTGGAAGTGTGAGGGCTTTATCCTATTACAATATTTTTGGTGCCAGAAACTAGAATAATTTCTGATTTTGTATTTAATTTATGGAACATCATATGCATGCAGTCATCTGTATATAAAATAAAAACAAATATACATATATCCTGGTTTACTGCTTTCCTTGCTTTATTTATTCCACTAGATACGGTCTTGTATTCTTGGTCTTTTAGTATGAATCAAAAATGTTCAGTGGTGATTTCTTTTGTACAGGCTACATACATGATTTCTTTAGTACAGACTGTTGAGCTAGCTGTAAGACACAGGTTAAATACCTGAGGCAAATTACTAAAATGACTCAGACTTCTGTAGGTGATGAAATCTGGAGCCCATCTGGAGCTTTTCAGTCTTCTCAAAGAGGCTTTATCTGGTGTGTGAAACCTTTGATTCTGTCTCTTTAAAATTTCTCTACTTCCACAGTAGTTTTTGTGGATGAGGGGTAAATATTTCAAGACTGCATTGCTGCTTGGTTACTTTTATGTTATTTGAACCGTGACAGTGTCAGGTAGTAGAGATCCCTCACTCCCAAGTCAACTGCTTGTAAATATTAGTAAGGATTTAATCAGTCAGCCTAGATCAATGCTAACAACCACCACTATTTTCAAATAAGGCATGAGCCACAATAAATAATCTGAATTTTTTTTCTTTTTGTTTTGATTTGGCTGAGCTGTTCACTGTCAGCAGAATCAGCATCACGTGAAGCTTAAATGAAGAACTGAAACCAAGGAAAACTCCAGAAAAGTTCTAGATTTCTATCATTTTCATATGATTATATTCATTTCTGCTGTAATTGACTGAGCAGTATCTGTTAATCTCATTCGTGTGTCAGTGCAATTTGACATTGCACCTACCAGACAGCGATGTCAAAAAAAGATGGACAGCAGAAGCTAGGACAAGAACTGGTGGAATTTTCCTTTAGTGACTATTATGAATTGAATTAAAAACAAAATTAATTAGATTAATTGAGGAACCTGATGCAATTTAAAGCTTAAATATTTCACTTTCAAACAGGAAAATGCTCAGATTCTCTATCCTTGATGGACACATCTCTATTACTCATTAAAAATGCCAGTGTACCTTGAAGTTATATTAATTTTGTAAAATTACAAATTATTTTAATGAAATAGAACAAAAAAAAAAGTGTATTCTTTAACCACTTTGTTTTTTTAACTCTTAAATGAAGAAATGCAATCTTCCCCACTGATTGCCTTTTCCCCCCGTTATAAGCCTCATAATGCTATTCTTCTTTTTCAAGAACTTTAGAATTGTTATAATGACTATGTCTTCCATTTTCTATTTAGATCACAACATTAAAAAGGAAGAAGTGGAGGTTGTGACCAAAAGAGAAATTCCATTTTTATTCACAGACTTTTATGCAATAGCATAACATATTTTCTATAATTGAAACCTAAAAGGTTTGGCCTGTAGTTCTACTGAGTACTGATCTCTGGTTCATTACAACTGGAGTTGGTAGAGCTCTGAGTTTATAATTTCCTTCTCCCTCTACAGATTGTAAAAGACATGCAGCAAATGAAAAACAGACACATGAAGATAATAAAAAAACTAGACGATATAAGGAAAGAAAAGCAGGTAATTATACTGGAGCATTAGAACCCTTGATCATTGATCAGAGTGATACAGAGAGATAAAATCTACTTAATTCATAATTAAATATCCATTCCTGTATCATTCTTCATGCCTGTAAATAATGCTAGTGTATACTGAAGTGTATTATATCTTACAACTTTGTTAAGTCTAGTTTTACTTTTTGTCTGGCACAATGGCATAGATTTTTCTATAAATTTATTTGTTAATAAAATTTTATCTTAATAACACCTTCATATCATGACTGAAACCATGGTTTCAACATTTGCATTTCTGTAGGCTGTGCCTCTCAAGAATGACTGCATTGTTAAGACCTTTATGCTTTTTTATTTCCTGTATTTTTTGTCTACTTTTTACTTAGCTTGGCTTTAGCCTTGCAATATTTATTCAGTGTAGTTTATAGCATAGCAGAATCTCTTCACCTCTAAACTGCTTAAAGGTGACAATGAGAATCCAGAGGCGTCATTCCTGTGACCAAAACTCCACAACACCTCTCTTTCCTTAGTGGGAGCATTTCTACATTCCGTTAGTCAATAATTCTCCCAAAAAGATGGAATTATGTGCATCATGTTTTGGTGCTCTGTTCTGGAATCTTGTATTGCTGTTACAGCTTCATGTTTCTGTTTATTTGTCACATCATTGATCACTCTTTTTTCTGATGCACAGTAAAACAGACATTCAGTTCCTATGAAGAACAACACTTTACACACAATTAAAGTTTACTCTGGGCACTCAGAAAGAGGAGATTCAGAAATTCCTCCAAGGCATTAAGGGGAGGTGAACAAACTCTTCTGACTGTCAAGTACAATCTAGAGAATTTCCTGTATGTAGTGTAAAGGCTAGTTAGCCATTTAGTGTAGAGCAAGATTTCATCTCATTCTCAGGTTGTCACATCTGCACAAGAATTGTATACCAGTGTAAATCCATTTCTGAACTTTGGTAGGGATGTAACCCTGGCATAATCACATCTTCTGCTTTCAACTGACTATGGATCACTAAGGGAAGAGAAGCAAAAGAGGGAAGAACACAGATGCATGGCAAGACACAACAGCCTCCTGGACAGTGATACACACACTGTGTCATGGCCTTATTTCACAGAATTGCTCTCATTTTGGTTGCTGTGTGGATTTTTTTAAATGCTACTTCCAGACTTTCCCTGTCTGAGCTGAGTGTTTTTAAAATTGCTTAACTATGCTTGGGTGAATTCATTCTGATCTGCTCTAAGAAAGGCTTTGATTTTTATTTCTGCAGAAATATACACAAAATATATATTATTTTAGAAGTAAGTTTTGCTTGAAGTCTGCAATGAATGACAATATAAACCTCCCGTGATCAACAGTAAATGTTTGCAGACAATAAAAAACACTGAATAAAGATAATAAAGAGAACCTGATACAGAAACTCTTTCCTTTATTGTGCCTGACTTTCTGTTCTCATTCACTATTTATTTTCTCAATATTTTGTTATAAAGGAGGAGACCGTAACTACTATAAAGAAACAGTATAGTGAGAAAATTAGGTGTCTGAAATCCCAGTTAGAAACTTACCAAGAGCTGATGAACAAGAACAATATGCACTGGCAAGATACAGTTAAGGTAAACAAGTATTTCTGTTTTTCAATGGGATAAGCATGGCAAGTGTTTACAGAGGTTGCATGAACAGGCCTTATAATTAATGGTCTCTTCTTATGGACAGACAGTTAAATGAAGACATGCAGTTAGTAAAATTGTAAAATTTTATTTTAAAATATGCTATGGTTTTCTCCTTCTGGAGATGAATAAAGATTTGCACAGTACACTTCCAAACCAGTTTGAAGTTTCAGCTTGGCCTAGATGTGCTATGCACTTGGAAATAGCTTTGCTTTCATGTAAATAATGTGTGAAGGATATTCCTAGAATATATAGCATGTGTGCTGCTTATTTGGTGATGAATAGATATTAAGGTTTACCCTGTCCCTCATTCTGTTCTGCTACTGAGGAAAAGGTTCAGAGTTCTCAAGCATTTAGAAATGGTCTCTAAAAATAGACTGCCCCTGGTCACAGATGGTCATTGCTAAATGAGGAATTTAAATTTTTTTACAATCCACAGGCCTTAGCAGCCTGGTCAAAATATTATGACTTTTTACGGCGTAGAACAAAAAAACTCAAATTGGATGCCTTTCTGAAAAATAGTGTTGCAATTCTCATCCCTTTTGCCTTATTTTATGGCCTTCAGAACTTGAGAGAAAAAAACAGTCAACTGATCCAAGAGAAAGAAGATCTTCTTTACCAAATGAAACAAAAAACAGAGAACTGGAGAAAAGAAAAGGTAAAGAAGCAGAGTTTATGTTTTCTTTTTGGAGTCAGATGGTGTTCTTGCTATTTTTTCCATTATGTGCTGTTTGCCTGCCTGTATACTTTTAGATATGTACATCAAAATCAGTGAAGATTGAACTACTAAGAACTTGCCTCCCTTTTTTGTCAGAGAAAAATGTGTATTTTCATCCTTAAACAGCAACAAAGATGGCATATGCTGTTTTGTCTTACTGTATTTTTCTTTCCACTAAAAATTATTAGATGGTCATTTCGCTTGTATTCCACATTTTATGTCATTTTTTCGAAGAATTTTAAAACTACAGTATAGTACATTGCTTCTTCCTTATTAAGGAATTAAAAATTGGTAAAAGCATGTCATAGTACATGTTACTGCAATATTGCATTTCAATTGGCTGACACAGCAGCAAAACTGTCTTACTTGGTAGTTCCCAGGAAAAAACTTACAGTTCCAGAGGCTTTCCAAATTTATCTGTAGTAATGACACTTTAATTTATTAACATCATAGGTGTTAAAATTTATATAATTTGTGGGGTTTTTAATAGATGGCATTGGTAAACAGGGCCTGATATTTGTTATTTTCTGCACAGGGCTCTGCTCTGTTGAATATGGGCAACTCTTCCTTTAATTTTGCAACACTGCTTAGTTACAGACAGTTTTCCATGAAGCTCTCCAAGACATGAATTCAGGAAGATCTTACCCAACCTTGTGCTGGGGAGTCATGGGGTGTCGGGCGGGGTTTGTGAGGCAGATTCTTTTTTAGTTCGTGAAACTCCAGGCAGAGCTCTGTGTGATTTCTGAGCGAAGATCTCTCAGGCAGGTTTTTTTAGCTTCTCTTTTCAAGCGTCCTAGCACCACCTCCCGTTTAAATTCTGCATGCCGCCGGTACTTAAAAAGAGTTTTCACTTTTCAAACGCATTGAGCCGCACCCAACACTATAATATCCTAAGCCTTATTGATAAACTGAAAAAAAAAAAAAAAAAAGAGTGAGGTTTAAAAATTCCTATGACCTAATTATTATATATCAAATAAATGTTTCAAAAGTATTGTAATGAGAAGTTAAAAGTGACGAGGATACTATGTTCTAAGGCTTGTGGGGAGAGGGAATATTTTCTGTTAGGCAGATAATGTTGTTAACATTTGGCACGCACAACCTTTTCTGCAGGGTCGCTGTAGGAGTCCTTCCAAAAGCTTTTGTCATTCAACTATTTCAGGAGAATCAATGATTTAGTCACTTTTATCCTTTCCGTAGTGTGGACAAATGCTTAAGAAAGTAGAAGCATAGAACCTCTTGACGGAGGGTCTTGTGAAAACACTAGTGCCTGAGCAGGTTTATTTCTGTATTTTCTTGTCCAGTGACATCTAATAGCTCAATTGCCCGCTTGTCTTAGTTGTATACATAAGTAGCAACAACATTATTTCCTTATTATTGATTATTTATTGCAAGGAAACATAATGAAAGTTGGTAGAGTATTGATTTCCTATTCTTCTTTTCTTGTCTTGCAGGTCTGGATCCTAGAAAATTTGTGTAAAAAGTCAGATTTCCTTTATACACAGCACACACTGGGTGAGTGTTTCAGATGCAGTTTTTTTTTTTTTTATGTGTTCCTGTTTCTTCCCTTCTTTTTTTTTTTTGTTTACACTAAGCTGCATACCTGCTGAAGTCAATATAAGTATTTCCTGTTCCGTACTGTATGCACAGGTGGAATAATAAAGGAATGTTGAAGCTACAAATGCTCTCTGTAATGACTCCAAATTCCTTAGCACCCCTTGCTTTTTACAGTCAGCATAATTTCTAAGTAGCTTTATTTCAACACTTGTAGCCTTTCCATTGGAAATGTAAAGCAAAACAAAACATGGATGCTTAAAATTCTTTGAGTTTAAACAAATTAAAATTGATTATTAATGAAAATTAAATATTCATTATTAAAATTATTTGTTGGTGATAAATTCTTGATTTCTCAAAGGAGAAAATTTCACAGAGACAGTATTAGAAATGCTGCAGATTAGAAATGCTGAAGTTATTCTTACCTGATTTTCTGTTGTTTTCAATTCAGCTTTACAGGACCTACACAACATCAGTTCACATGTGGAAAGATTGCAAGATCTCATGAATTTCCAGATAAAAATTCTTCAAGAAAAGTCTAAAAAGGCAGAAGGAGAAAATTCAGATGTGTCAGAGGTTTTAGTATTAAAAACAGACCAAGTAAGCAGGAAATTAAAAAAAAAAAAAAAGAAATTTAACTGGTGGTTTATTGGATTGCAGCAGGTATTTCAAAGCAAATCAGGCTGATTCTAGCAAAAGCTGAAATCAACCATGGGCATAACTGGTAAAAACTAAGGTGTGCAAATATGTACATGGTTTGAGAATGATACATTTATGATGAATGATTAAAACATCACAAGAATGAAATAACTCATTAGTTCAGGATTCTCTGATAGTGTGCTCTGGCTGTTGTTATGTATTTGATAGTAGACACTTTGCTACAAAATGCTTTTAAGTATCCACCTCTTTGACTTATAAAGACTATATTATGAACATTGGACCCAAAGAAATAATTTTATTCAATATTTCCTTTGCTTTTCTCCATTTCTGCTCCACCCTGCTCATTAAAATCATGGTAGTTTTGTATGAAACCAATCAAAATTTTGATCTTGGCTTAGTGTATAAAAGTTATCTTTGTTGCCTGCAGACAGCTGATGAAGAACAGAAGACTGACTGGTCAGTGGAACAGCAGTATCTTTGGCAAGCTCACACCATCCTGCAGGAGATAAAAGAATCTTTACAGAAACGAGAGAGGGAAGTCACTGAGCTCTTGGAAACTGAGAGAAGATTTAACAAGGCAATGAAACCTCAAGTGACGGTGCTATTATTCTTAAAATCTCTTATCAAGATGGTAAGAATACAGTTTCTGCAAAGATGAAAGTTTCTTGATTCAGCTTTCTAAAAAGTTAATTAAAGAAAAAGAGTGCACTTTAGTTTATTAATGTTATAGTCCTAAAAATAGCAAAAGGTTATTTTGTATAAATTAATTTACAGGCAAGATTTTCAGAATAGCACATGTAATTAAAGACAAACTTGAATATTCATTAGTTGGCATTTTTTTAAAGATAAGTTTATGAAGGATGAGAATGGTACCATGGAAAAAAACATGTTTTCTAGTCTTTCAGTATGTGAACTGTATGAACTGCAACTTTTTATCCATGTTAGGTTCACACCATATATTGTGATGTCCCTGGGGCACAGCAATGCATCCATCAGCTTATCAGGAAGAACAAGGATGAAAGGCCTGATCTAGAAGAAGTTTTTAATAATGCTCAGGCTGACATTCTGTCCTATGAAATATTTTGTGGAAATGAACTTATGGATGACACAAGGTACATTGAATAGTTAATAAAACAAAGAAATAACATAGAGCTATAATGAGAGAAAAATATATTTTCAACAATGCTGTTATATTTTCATAACAGCATTTCATATAGTCTGTTTATAGGACAAAACTATTAAAGTAGCATCTCCATCTATATTGTGAAAGAAATCAATAACTTATAAATGCCTTGTATAAAAAGTAGAAAAACATTTCAACTTAACTGGCTTGTGCAAGTTTTTTCAATTGTGTTATAAAATATGCTGAAATAAGCTTATCTGACACCCCTGTGCTACAATATCAATGTCTTCTCTTCTTACTTTTTCTACAGGAAGTTCCTCACAAATTAGCCTCATTACAAATTCACCTCCTTACAAATAACTTTTAAGGGTTTTTTAAATTATTATTTTTCTTTTTTTTTTTTTTTTTTTTTTATTTAATTATTTATATATATATATTTTTTTTTTTTTTTTTTTTTTAATGACAGGGCACACTTCCCAGCGAAGCTTTTCAGAAACCTTGGGAAAGCAAAGTCTGATTTAGAATATATTGAAACAGAAGAAATTGTGTTTGATTGTATCCAGACAGGAGAAATCCCCAGCTGGATTAAAAGGGATTGTCTGTATGTAGCCTGGTCAGGTGAGAAATCTTGTCAAATCACAGAAGTTTAACTGTCCTCACCCAACTTATGTAACTTTTGAATACATAAAACAGCATGCCATGCCTTAAGGGTTTCCATGCCATGTCTTCTATTCTGTGCATTTTAGTGAACTACTGTATGAACGGTAATAATGGGTAATGGCTTGTATACACAGGGCTTCTGAATTTGCACTCCGCCATGCATTTTTAATATTTTGAAAATAGATGTCTTTTTATATTGTGTCTAAATATCTCAATGCATGTTCTAGGCAGATAGACCCAGAATCTCCTCAGATTTGGCAGGCATGTGCTGAATGAATGAAATAATAAATGTGAAATTCACGAGGCAGTAACACCTTTTCATAAAAACTTAAAAATATCCATTGCATGAATTTAACACATTATGCTCTTCTAGTGCGACTAGCAGAAAATATTTTTCAAATATTTGATTTCCCTTTTCTATAATTCTGCAACACAAAGTCTGGTCTTGGTGATTTATGGAAAGGAAGGTGGATGTGTTCTTCTATTTGAAAAAAATTATTATTTCTAATTGAGAAGATTTACTGGGTTATGTATTGATCCTGCATAACAATGTAATTATGGGAACTCTCCAGAAGACCCTGCAATATGCTCTGAGGAGGTAGAGTCACCATTCTGAGGAACTCATGCAGAAGTTTAAAATGGAAATCAAGGTAATACCCTACACTGTATAACCTCACATGGTTTTAAAGAAGTTATTGATACTGTGCTCATTTTCCTAGCTATTCTTAAGGGATTTGAGATTTGCTCTTTTTCTGTGATGGATTTACATCACAGAATTTACATCCAAGAATGACGTAGTTTTGCTAAGTAGTGAATTACAGGGATACAGTTTTCTGTGAATGAAAGGATTCCCATATTGTATTTTGCACCTGTGTATCTATTGTGTTGTTCATGTACAAGTCTTTATGCATCTTGGTGGCCCTTGATATCTATTACAAGTAAAATATATTAGAATCATAGAACTCTTTAGGCTTAAAAAGACCCTTATGATGAGGGGGTCCTTATAATGGTTAATGAGTCCAGCCATTAACCCAGCTAAACCAGGTCCCTAAGTGCCACATCTACATAGGTTTTTAAATACCTCCAGCTATGTTGATTCAACCACTTCCCTGTACAAACTGTTCCAGTGCTTGGCAACCCTCCAAATGAAGGTGTTTTCCCCAATATCGAATCTAAACCACCCCTGTCTCATGTTGTGGCCTTTTCCTATGGTTCTGCCATTTGTTTCCTGGGAGAAGAGGTACTGCTCCATCACACTCCCACCTCCTTTCACATAGTTGCAGAGAGCAGTAAAGTCCCCCCTGAGCCTCCTTTTCTCCAGGCTAAAAACCCATAGTTGCCTTAGTCAATAATAATATTGACAAATAAGATTTGTGATCCAGGCCCTTCACCAGCTTTGTTGCTTCTCTCTGGACATGTTCCAGCAGATCTGGTTTCGTATCTCTAATGATTTGGGATACATGGATTCCTTGCTTATTAGTAGGTTACAAAAGAAGCATTGCCTCATGTGAATTTACATCAGAGTAAATAAGTGAAGAAAGCAGCTGCTTGAATTGAGTTTTCTCACAGTGGGCAGATGACATCCACCACTCCATGTGCCCTGGTAGGATGCACCCATGAGTGCTGAGAGACCTGGTGTAAATCATAGCAAGGCTGCTCACCATCATCTTTGAAAGGTCATGGATCTGGGGAGAGGTGCCTGAAGATTGGAAGAAAGCAAATGTCACCCCAATTTTCAAAAAGGGCAAGAAGAAGTATGCAGAGAACTATTATCTCAATTCCTGGAATGTCAGTTGTCTTTCTTTAGAGCAAATTTAAGAGAAAACCTCCAAAGGCTTTCTCTTTTACATGTCTTTAAGATGGATCTGGATCTGTACATATACAGATTCAAGCAGCTCCTCCCCCAACTGGTTTGGGAAAATATTTCCTTGGAGAAAAGTGGAAAAAAATATGTTTATTTAACCTTACTATTGAAGGCAAACCGTTCGCCATCACAAAAATTGAAGATTAAAGAATAAAACCTCTTGCCATGTTGAAGAGATGACAAACTCAGAAACTCTCCTTTGTGGGCTGCAGCTCAGCTCACTCAGTCTGCTATCAGTTCCTCCAGCACTGGAATTGCCACGGCCCAGGCACAGCCCAGTGAGCTGCCGGTGCTCTTCTGGGCATTCAGTCCAGAGCACGTTTAAGCAATTCCAAGAAAAAGAAAAACCACAGTCCTGGGAACTTCTTTGCCTCAGCTAGCTAAAATTAACAAAAAGCAAAGGAGAGCTCTGTCCTGCTGTCTGTCCGTGCTGCAGACAACACAGTCCAGCAGCAGGAATGTGGAGGAGAGAGTGCAGTTTCTGAAAACAAACTGTGCGCTTCTTCTCTTCCTCTCTTCGCTCTCGGAACCAGTCTTAAAGGTGCAAAACTTATTTCTGGGCTAAACAGGCAAATGGGGATACAAGCATCATAAAGTCACCCCAGGACAGCAGTGAAGCTCCTCATTCTGGAGGCCATCTCTATCCATGTGGAAAGAGAGGTGATCAAGAGCAGTCAGAATGGATTCTCTAAAGGTAAATCATGCTTGACCAACCTGATAGCTATATATGATGAAAAAACTACCTAAGTGGATGAGCAGTGGATGTTGTCCAACTCAATTTCTGCAAGGTTTTCCACACTGTTTCTTACAAAATCCTCATGGGCAAACTCAGGCAGTGTGGACTGGGTTAGCAGGCAGTGAGGTGGATAGAGAATTGGCTGAATGGCAGATCCCAGAGGGTCATAATAAATGGCACAGGGTCAGGTTGGAGGTCTGTCACTAGAGATGTCCCTCAAGGTTCAATACTGGGCCCAGTATTGTTTAACTTATTTATCAATGGATTCAGTGAAGGGGCAGATGCCTCCTCAAAAAATTTTCTGATGACTCTGAGCTGGGAGCAGAGGCTGGTACCACTGCTGTGCTGTGCTTCTGAAGGACTTCCACAGACTGAAGAGATGAGCAGAGAAGAGCTGTCTGAAGTTCTGCAAAGGCAAGTGCAGGGCACTGCACCTGGGATGAACAACTCCAGGCACCAGCACATCCTGGGCTGACCCACTCTGTGGATAAGAACCTGGGGATCCTGGTGGACAAGTTGTCCATGAGCCAGCAGTGTGTCTGTGTGGCCAGGAAGGCCAATGGTGTCCTGGGGTGCATCAGGAAGAGCACTGACAGCAGCTCAAGGGAGGTGATCCTTCCCTTCTGCTCAGCCCTGTGAGGCTCATCTGGAGTGCTGTGTCCAGTTCTGCGCTCCTCAGCACAACAAGGACACGGAGCTCCGGGAATGGGGCCAGGGGAGGGGTACAGAAATGGTTTTGGGACTGCAACTTCTCTCTTCTGAGGAAAGGCCGAGGGAGCTGGGCCCGTCCAGCCTCAAGAAGAGAGAACTGAGAGGGATCTCATCAGTGCAAGTATCTGCAGGGAGGATGCCAAGAGGATGGAGCCAGGCTCTTCTTGGGGGTGCTGGGCAGTAGGACAAGGAGCAACGGGCAGAAACTGATGCACAGGAAGTTCCACCTGAACAGGAGGAAGAATTCTTTATGTGCAGGAGACTGGAAGAAATTGTCCAGAGAGGGTGCAGAGTCTCCCTTACTGGAGATATTCAGGAACCATCTGGGCACAATCCTGTGCCAGGTGCTCTGGGATGACCCTGTTTGAGCAGGGTGATTGGATGAGATGATCCATTGTGGTCTCTTCCAATCTGGCTCATTCTGCGAATCTCTGCTGAAATGGATCCAACTATATATATTAAAATGCATCAAAAACCAGAGTGCAATAATGCATTTATGATATTTGGAGTGTTGAATCTCAAACTGAATAGACTCAAAATTATATGAAATAATTAGTTACCCTACATAGACACTAAGATAACAATCATCATGTCAAGTTAACATAGAGAAGTTTTTCATTGGTAAATATAGAATAAAAACTGTAAATTATATTTTTGCTAACTTTTAATTTTATCATTTTTTACATTTTTGTGTTTGGTTTTGTTTTGAGTTTTTAGGTTTACTAGGCAATGAAGAAACACTCAGAGAGATACCAACACTGAAACAAGCTCCCAGTTTTAGAAAGAAGCACTGGAGAGAAAGCTTGAAGCACAAAAGCACTTTCTTCAGTATCTTTTGAATGGACAAAAAATTGGAAGCATTCAATACCTGTGATTCACTAAATATCAGAAAACTTATGCAGGCATTTAAATGTTTTGAAAATTTTCTGCTGTTTAATAAACATTTTTAAGAAATCTTCTAAAAGAAAGAAAGAAAAAAACAGCTTCGCACTGCCCCGAAAGAGTTTGTGACTGAGCAAAATGTTTGAGTCAAACAGGTTGCAAGTGCACCTTGCACTTCTGTTGCAAGTGGGTGGAGTGTGTAAGCTTTTGTTGTCTAAAGTGGGGCATTTAACATGCCCCCACAAGCAATATCTGCAGAAAGGTGGTTCCTAAGGCTAACTTTCATCTGTGAAGAACAAGCCTCCAAAATTAACTTTGCTTTTTCCCACATAATATTATTTAGCAATTGTTTTGAAGTGTTAGCTTTTATTCCATGATGTTTCTTTTCACATACATGTTTTGTTTTGTTTTATTTAAATAAAAAAAAGAGATTTTTTTGATATTGAAAAAATCATAAATGTGGCAAGACCATTTCTCTCCCTCTCAGGATTCTTCATAGAGGTGCACAGAGAGAAATGAAAGAGAAAACAATTTCTATTTCTGCTCCTTGTCTTTCCTATGTGGAATGTGTTTGAAGAATTGTTTACCTGGAGTGAGTGCTTGCTTAGATTCTGGTGAGGATTGTTTGAGCCTGATGGCCAATCTAATCCACCTGTGTCTGGACTCTCAAGAGAGGGTCACGAGTTGTGTTAGAGATAGAGAAAGTAGTATGTAGTTTTAGTCTCTTCCTTTTTATATAGTATATTATTGTATTTTAGAATAGCTGTAATAAAGAAATCATTCAGCCTTCTGAATCGAGTCAGACATCGTCATTTCTTCCCATTGGGTTCACCTGTATTTACAATACATAGATAGGAAGAAAACTTTAAAAATATAAATTTCAAAAATGTAGTAGTAACAAGGGGTAAATAAATGTGAAGATGATGGTTATTGTTGATGAAGACAACTTGTCTCTAACAAGTAGTTGTTAAAGATGATAATGCTAAGTTCTTGGAAGTAAATGCACACTGTAAATTTAAATACCAAATGTGCGCTTTTAGAGTTGTGTTGAGATTTTTTTGTTGTCTGGCAAGCATGTGTACCTGCAGCTGAGTGGTTTGTCTGAACTACTTAGCTGCATAATGTCCTACATCATAAGTTGAAAAAAATTTGTATTCCAGCACTGATCTCTAATTCAAATAATAACATCCACAAGTTTCTTTTTTTTGTTTTTTTTTTTTGTTTTTTTTTTTTTTTTACTACATGTCTGTTCATAAAGTGCATCTTCTAGGTTTGAATTACCTATCCAGAAAGAACACTCTGTACGGATGAAACATCCCTATGACAGTGCTTTTGTGCAAACAAATTGATGTGTACTTATCACTGTTCTTGTGGGAGCTGCCCTTCTGGGAACTGTAATACTGGGAACACGATGTCTGTTTCTGAGTGCCATTACCATTCTCAGGGCATTTTGCATTTGAATCTTAGAGTGCACTGTGAGACTATCTGAAGGGAATGCAAGAGAAAAGAAACAAGGATGGAGATGTCACTGAAATGTAGATGCATTATGAACAGCTAGAGTGGATAGAGAGGGTGATCTTGAGCACTTCTCTGTGAACATACCACTCCAAGATGCAGAAACACCGATTGATAAGTCCAAGGTTT
The DNA here is from genome assembly GCA_003676055.1 of Chloebia gouldiae. Lineage (NCBI taxonomy): Eukaryota > Metazoa > Chordata > Aves > Passeriformes > Passeridae > Chloebia > Chloebia gouldiae. The sequence goes on along the minus strand of QUSF01000036.1, from coordinate 1,224,492 downwards.
AGACAGGGCTGAATCAGTTCCACTCTACCAAAGAGAGAAAAAACCAAAATATTTATAAAAGCTATATAAAATCTATATGCAGGATGTACACATAGAGAGTGTTTGATTTTTTTACTGCTGTTAGAATTTTGATTTTTTTTGGTAATGAGACAGTTAAGGGCAGTTTTAAATCAGCTTTGATAAATGGAAGTCATGTAGAAAGCCAGAACACTGTTTTAAGTGAAAGGAGATGTCGTTCAGCTATCGAACTGTGTAATGCAAAGTAATTGAATATTTTGTGTATAGAAAATAAAATATCCAAAAAATAAATATTTATATTAACTTTATTGTTTAGCTTTGTTAGCTATTTAGAGTCCTCATGTGAAAATATTTAATCTATGAAGAAATCTGGGGACAATTCTTATTCTTTCTGTAAACGTTTTTGAATGCCTGACTCCAAGGCTTATAATTTAACTCCTTCCCTCACCTAATCTCATGTCTATGCAAGTTTTCTGAAACAATTTCATGGTGTCATGTGCAAGTTGCTAGCTTTTATATCTGTTTTTAATTATGCGACAAAGAGAAAATAAATGATTTCTCTATTAGGCTATTATCCTTTACTTACCTATAATGTCAACATTAAGGCTGGGAACTAGATTTTCATTAAAATAATCCATAAAACATAATTTTAAATATTTGTCATTACATATTTTAAATACAACTAATTCAATCAATATACAATAAGTGATAAAAATAAGAAAAATAAAACTGTGTCATTTTGTTTTAGTCAAGGATCACTGGGCCCCAGCAAGGAGGAAATTGGTTAAAGACGTCAGGAGGCCTCCATGGATGAATAAGGAGCTGATGAGCAAACTCAGAGCAAACACAAAGAAGCTTTCAGAAGGTAGAAATGAGGACATGTGGGCTGGGAGGAATACAGTGAAATTGTGCAGGATGCTAGGGCACAAGGTCAAGGAAGCCAAAGCCCAGTTAGAATAGAACCTGGCCAAGGATACTGAGGATAAAACACAGGGCTTCTATAGGTGTGTTGCAAACAAAAGAAACTCTAGGGATAATGCAGGCCCTCTGCAGCAGGAAACAGGAGAGCTGACTGCCACAGACAAAGAGAAGGGTGAGGTTCCCAAAGCGTTCTATATCTCAGTGTCCAACAGAAAGTGCTCCAGCCTCACTGCTGAAGCTGGGAACAAACTCAGAATCAGGAACTGGGAGAATGAAGACCCCAAGCCCACTGTGGGAAAGGATCAGGTTTAAGACCACCTAAAGAACCTCATTATGTATAAGTCCATGGGAGGATCTGATGAGATTCATCCTAGGGTCCTGAGGGAGCTGTCATAGTTGCTAAGCCATTTTCCATCAATTTGGAAAAATTGTGGCAGGCAGGTGAAGTCATCAATGACTGGGAAAAGCAAAATATAATTCCCATTTATAAAAGAGGTAAAGCAAAAGATCCATGACTGGTCAGTCTCACTTTAGTGCCAGGCAAAATTATGAAAATGAAGAGGTGCTTGGTAACAGCCAAGATGGCTTTACAAAGGGGAAATCATGCCTGACAAATCTGGTGATCTTCTGTGCTGAGGATAGAGCCCTGGACAGGGGCAGAGCAACTGACATCATCTACGTGGATTTATGCAAAGCATTTGACTCTGTCCCTGATGATTTTACTTCACTATTCCTCTGAAGTAGGGAGACAAACAAACAAAAGTTTAAAAAGTAATATAATTAAATTACAGAAGAGTACAACAAAAAAAAAAAAAAACAGATAATAATTATTTTTAAAAATTACATTATCCAGAAACTTAATTTAAAAATTATTTTCTCTCATCAGGGAAGAATCTTAGCTATAAAAGTCAAGTAGTCTTTAAGAAAACTTCTGTGTAGCTCTAATTAGCACATCTATTCTTTTGTCCTGCAAAAAAAAAATCAAATAGAATTTTTTTCTTCTTGTTCATAAAATAATGAATTTTTCTTGAGTGAAATATGATCACATGAATTCATTATTGAAATTGTATTTGAGTGTCCTGTAAGAACAGGGGGAAAAAAGAAACAAAAGAACAAAACAAACAAACAAAAACAAACCAGCACAAACAAAAACAAAACCAAAAAATTAACCAACCAAACAAACAAAACACCCACACACAAAAAAACTCACAAAAAATTCAGCAGTAAAATGTAAGCTAAAATTCCCTCTTCTAAAATATTCTGACATTCTCATGACTACCAATTAAAACCTTAGAATTCCTTTATTAGTACTGAACAGCTCAAATAAAATCTTTCTATTACTGTTTGATAAATCTGGAATTTTTATATTAGTTGTAGATTTTATATCACCTATATTTAGAATGTTAGAAATGTCACTGAAATTATTTTTTAAAAAAATTTTTAAAGGGATAAATTTTTATCCAAAAGTCTTACTCATGACATCCTAAGTATCATAAGTAGTAGGCTTCACTTCAGTCTGAGGCATATGGGACTTGAGGCTGCAAACATCCAGGACATTCCTGCTAAGGAAATTCTTGCAAGTGCACTGATCTGTGTTCAGGTGTTCTCCTTAGCCCTCCAGGACCTCTGCTTCATATGGGATCATCTAAGCTGAATAAATTAGCAAATATTTTTTTATTTGCTAAGTTGAAAAAAATTACTAAATTACTACTTGGTTATGATATGAAATAAATACTGAAACCCCAGATTGCTAATAAATGAGAAAGCACAGCCTCCTGGTTTCATTCAGCACAGCTAGATCTATTGCCTCCCATCAAATTCGAGTCATATTTATAAGAATTTTTTACAGGCTACATTTCTCAGTAGTGTCATATGGTGCTTTATAGATGCACTACTATTTATTTATCTACTCTCAAAATGATGGCTGCAGACAGAGGTGCATAATTAAAAATTATCAGGCAGATTAGCCTGTCCAAAGGCTGTGTGTGTAATATTTTCTTTATTACAAATATAGTCCTAAAATGAGTGGCAATTTTTGCCTCACTTTGTGCCCATGAGCAGTACTGGTCCTGATGATGCTCTCTGGCTGTATCTACAGTGTCTCCAGTGTTGGGCTCACATTAACAAACAGAGCAGCCACCTGCATCCCAGCCACATTTGGGGCAGGAGTCAGGCTTGCCTGTGCCTGTTCCCTCTCTGCTGGCGTGAGGCAGTGTGGCCATGGGCTCAGATGGGAGCATGTCCTTGTTCCCCAAGCACCTGGATGACAGAGCAGCTTTAGCCATCCCTGTGGTTTTATGCAGGTGTGGCTACTACTTACTAAGACTCTATGCTTCTGCTTGTGGTAATTTTTCAGGCATGCTCAAGATCAATACCAGAGGTTGATCCTCCCAACCCTCACCTGTGCAATGAATGCAATCTGAGTGCATTGAAACCTCTGTTTCCACCACTACCTTCTTTGTCTTGATCTCATTATTTCAGCATCTGAGGTCTTTGCCTTCTCCTTATTTACCAGGTTCCTACTGTTGATTCTATTTCATTTCCAGAAGGCATTTTATTTCTCTGTTTCTGCATTTCACCATCCCTTCTGCAAAGGACATACATGCAGCTTCGACCGTATGAAACACACAAAACTTAACTTGATTTAAAATTGTCTAGAGGCACTCAGCAGTTAAATCCACCTCATCCTATTGACATGTGAGGACATTGATAGCATACTCTGCAAGCCAAGCAAGTCCTCCATGGAGCAGACAGGATTCTTGGTGAAACTCCTTTCCTGAGTGCCTCAAGAGATGACATATGTCTGTTGTAAGTTACAAGCCTTTTGCTGTGGCAACTGCATTTTTTGCTGATTGTTATTGCCTCAGCCCTTTTATGTATCTTATTGCCTCTTCCAGATTCATAGCTTCACCAAACAAAGCTCTTTTTTTCTTTCTTTCCTGTATTCTTTGGTACTTATACGCTAGTATAAAAATACATTATTATGTATACCACTTGTATACCACCACTGTTGTGTGTACCACACTGTTTGGCCACAACCACAGCATCACGCAGGATATGCATTTCATTCACCCACTTTTCTTCTGCTCACACAATGCTATTCTACAAAAGGCCATGGTCAGGTCACAGACAAGTTCCAAAAAGAATGTTTCACAGCCTTCTAGAGTCCTTTAAAACTGTTTTTTCCATTTACTATAAGAGAAATTAGTTGCATGCTTCAGAAGGACTTTAATAGATCCAAGTGAAGTTCTCAAATTAAAGAGATCATACCTCATCTATGTATAAAATATTTTTATAGAGACAAATTTTCAGACCATTTACAAGTTTCCTGCTGTAGAGACCTATAAGTTTGAAAAAAGAAAATTTAATTAAACACCAGAATATATCTAGCTGTAGTAGTATCCAAACCTATAAAGTTAAGCATTATAATTTACATTCGCTATATTAATACAGTTCTTATGTAAAAAAGTTTTGATTTGGCTAATGATACAAAAATCAGTTTCATAAATGTAAACTAAAACCTAGCACATATACTGGAAAAAATAATTCACATTTTGTAGACATTATGTTAGCTGTGCAATGAAAACACAGAGGAAGTAGAAGAGAAAGAGAAGAAATTAGTCCTTTTAAATGACTTTATGTTGTACCTTTACTATCCAAATTTGAATTTATGGATATGACTAAAATATTGAACTTCAATATTTAACCTGTAGGAGGCTTTTTAGACGGAAAGCGTGTTTTTTTGTATGGAATAGTGTGTTCTACATGTCTGAAAAGTATTTCATAAAGTCAGATATTGATATAGATTCCTATATTGCACCTTCAATTAAAATTACACTTACAGTTTCAATGATAAGCATAAAGGACCAGACATAAGAATGGTTTTTTTGCAAACATTTTGATTTTTGTAACACAAAAGTTGTGTTTTGAGGAGAGGATCCCAAACCCTCTCTTGGAGGTAGGACAGTGCTGTGCTGAACCAACTTCCTTTTCCACCCTGAGGCTTGTGTTCTGTTGTCATTCCTGGTTCACTCCCTGGAGGAGTATTCAAAGGGCTGGCTGTGTGTCTGAGAATTAAGTGGCAGAAGTATCGTTGCCAGATTTAAATATAGTAAAATATAGTGTGTAGTAAAAGTACAAGAATTACCCAATATGTGCTCTGGGGTCTTTTTTCAGCCTGATGAGAATTTTCAACAAATATCATGCTTTGTCCCAGTGCTTCTTGACAATCAGAAACACTTCAGTAGGTGTTTCAAAAAAGTTGAAATAACAATAAAATTTAAAAATTACTGGCATGCAAATCTTGTTTGTTTTGCACAAAAATGATATGGCTAAATTCATCATGATGCAGAATAAAAGAAGAATTCATATATAAGCACTTCATATAAGCACTTACACCAGCTGTAAGCATATTTACAATTTTGATGATTAATTAAAGACATTAAACATCATCTATCAGTTAAAGATAACAAACTATCATGGCTGAAGAAAGTTATGGAATTAATTGTTAAAAAATAGGTTTAATATTATTTTTGCTTTCAAACACCATTTTAATGGCCTCAATAAGTAATGTACTAGAATACACAGAGACTGCAAGAGGATATATTTTAAGACCCAAGTTTATTTCTGAATGTATTTTATAGTATAAAGAGGCCAACTGAAAGTAACTATGCTTGATTTTCTACACTATAAATTACCTAAGAGGTTATTTTTAATAGGCTTTATGATGTGAAATCATACTTAATCATAGGGTCATAGAGGCATGAGTTCTTTTGTTTCTTACAAAATCCTCATGGGCAAACTCAGGCAGTGTGGACTGGGTTAGCAGGCAGTGAGGTGGATAGAGAATTGGCTGAATGGCAGATCCCAGAGGGTCATAATCAATGGCACAGGGTCAGGTTGGAGGTCTGTCACTAGAGATGTCCCTCAAGGTTCAATACTGGGCCTGGTATTGTTTAACTTACTTATCAATGGATTCAATGAAGGGGCAGGTGCCTCCTCAGTCATGTATTTCAGGTCCAAGGGAATAATCAAATTTTTTCAAACTGGAGAGCCCAGACAGCATCTTTTGCTAGTGGTTTAAAATATGACATCCTTGGCAGATTTTTCTGTCAGGTGGGTTCCTGGGCTATTTTTGTTTCCTTTTAAAAATAAAAGGTTTTGGTGTTTAATGGAATACATGCATATAAACTGAAGTACAGGTATCAGAATTTGTATTTAAAGCCATTTAGATTGCTATTGACAACCAAGAGACTCCTCAGTAGAACCAGTCTGTTTAGCAAATTTATGTTCTTTAAGGAAGACTCTGTTCCCTTCTCCTTTGCATGCCTCATCAGCTTTCTTTTATGCAGATGCTCATAATATAGAAGAGTTTTCCAGGGAAAAACACTGCTGAATCTTTGGGGACAAACTTTGATCAGACTGCAGAAAGATCAGATATTTTCTGTAAAAATCTTAATTTGCACACACCGTTTGTACTCTGACTTGCTACCAACAATTTTTGCACCCTGAATAAATCAATAATTTTTGAAATGAGAGATGTTTTCATGTCAAAGCTATCTGTCATAACCCAGCACCATGGCCTTCCCACTTTGTACAACAGCAGGTGCCATTTAAAGAGCAGAAAGGCTGACAAAAGACCAGCAACCTCATCCAGGCAAGTCTTGGACAATCACAGGTACTAATAAATAATTGAACAGCATCCAAGCAAATAAATTCTTGAGTGGTGAGTTCAGCTGTCACAGTTTTTCATTCTGGTAGCAGTTCCCCATTGTAGCAGGAGGCATGGCTGGCTGGAGCCATGACGTTTAGCCATGCTTCCAAAGGACACTGTTTGTGGAAATTAGGCTTTCCACAGGTCAGGGAATGAAGAATGACAGAAAAGATCATTGTCAAATAAGCATTTCAGATTAAAGAGAATATAGAGGTCATACAGATGTTTTCTAAAAATGGAACTATATTATTTACTTTTGCTGGAAAAATTATTTTGCAGTAATTTGTACATAAGAGGATGATTTGGAAAAACAGAATATTCTGAAATAAATTCTGTACTTTTCCAGGTTACAATATTTAACAGTAATGATAGAAGAAGATCTTTATTAATTCCTTATTTGTTTCCTTGTCCATGAAACCCACCTTCACATAGTAAAGTTTCTGCAAATACAGAAATCAACTTCAGAAAATCGGAATTAATTATTTCAGGCAGATATATTTTTTTACCGGAAAATAACAAAGGAGATTACTCAAACCAAGACTATATTATAGATTTAAAAATAACTCTGTATGCACATGTGCACATGATCTCAAGTGGAGTAAGCAAGCAGAGAATAGAAAATTGCCTTGGTCTTCCTAGATGTTCCTAACACAAAGATGTATAAAAATTAAAGCTACCAATACCTTTGTTTTCTTGTTTGTCTTTGCCATTGATTTTGTAATCTGTCTTTAGAGAACTGTATTTTTATGATTGTTTTTTGATGGATATTTGGGTTGTTTGGCTCTGGGCTTTTTGGGGGGGTTTTTTTTTTGTTTTTTTTTGGTTTTGGATATTTTTTTTTATTTTATTTTATTATTTTATTTTATTTTATTTTGCTTTATTTTACTTTATTTTTATGGATAAATTTAGAGATCTTAATATCCATCTTTACAAGAGGAAATTTTTGGTTTCCAAGTAAAAGGTTCTTACGTACAGCTCCAGGTTTGGTGAATACTACTCAGGTTCTGCACAACATTGAAAGGAAATGATGGAGACATCTTAATAAATGTTTGTTTTATCCATAGCTTGGAAGGTGAAACCATATCAAAACTATGACTGTGGCAGGTACAGTCTCTAAGGGATAGCAAGGTAAAATTAGTGGATCCTTGAAGATCCCAGGGATGCATAAGAAGCTCAAATATAACTTTGAGTGCTCTACAGTCACCTGTGGCTGTCAGCAGAGCTGAACAATCTCGAGTAGATAGTCTGCTGCAAGATATTTTAAAGTAGGAATGAGAAAGGGGAAAAAAAAGAACCTGACATGGTGCCCTTGAAAGGGGTGAATAGTAGGCAGCAGACAGATGTGGCCAGCATTTGGGTCACAGTTTTATGTAATAGTGACAATATTTGATTTTTGACTTTGCTATATTCATACTGCTCAAAAAAATATGCCTTCTGTATGCTAATTCCTACACCAATAACAAATAAACTACAGATGTCTATTTAATGTACTTTTTTGCAATAACCATAGAATCATAGAATGGACCTTGAAGTTGACCTCATTCCAACCCCTGTGCCTGTCCCTGTCATGGACTGGGACAACTTTCACTATAGCAGGTTTTTCAAACCCCTGTCCAACCTGTCTGTGAATACTTCCAGGGGTGGGGCATCCACAGCTCTGTGCCAGTATCTCACCACCCTTGCAGCAATCTGATTCACAAAGCTCTACACCATGTGTCTAAGACTGATCACTTTTTTTGTGCACCACAAGGAGGTGCAATTGATCTCTTTTTTCTTTATTTTTTTCCTTTTATAATTTGAACTTCCACACTTACTAACAACTAATTTCCAGTGAGCTTTGATGCTTTTCTTTGGCATTAGATGAAAACACTAAATATCCAATACTCCTTTTCTTTTGTTCTTACCTAAAGTATCACCTGTTCTTTGGGTAGAACAGTTGCAATATTTCTGTTTCCTTGCTAGACACACATCCTCTGTCCTGCTTGCAATGATGTAGGAAGAAAAAAATAATAATGAGAAAATCCCCAAACTTTTTTCATGATCCTGAGATGTTTTTGGCTTGTAGAAGGTGTGAAGGTTCTATTTTGTTGGATTAGTAAACTTTAAGGATGAAGTTCATGGGGTATTTCCACACTATAAAGAGAGAGTGATAGTTCAGTGTGAAGACCATTTTTGACTGCTGGCTCTGTTGAAATTATTAATAAAAATCTGCAATATGCATTTTAGATCAATCATCAGGCATCTTTCTTTCTGATAAAAAAGGAAAAAAATATTAACCTTTTCATTTGCCCTTGCTAGTGTTTATCATCTACATTATTCAAGTACAATCAACTACTAGTCTGATTTAGCACATTTGAACAGAACATATATTTTAAGATCTTGTTGCAGCCTCACAGACAAAATCAGTCATGTCAGCTCACTTGCCGTTTGCCATTTCTTCTCTCTGAAAAAGGAGTATTGCCTCCTTTCAGCTGAACAGCTACCTAATCCTTATGCTTCAGCACTTGTTATTTGGCTCCTTTTTTTTGTAGGTTGGAAACCTGAAGACAGAAAGAAGCACACCTCCTACAAAGACATTCCTTGAGCATATCTACAAAAGCTGCATGGATGTGCTGATCCCCTTAGAATTTAACTAATTGTCCTTGTGCTCACAGTCCCTTCCTGCTTTTGGTCAGCACTTTATCATGAATCTCTTTCATAGCTCTTCCTCTAAATGACATATTAACAAGAGTGATCTGACTGAGATGATCACGTGTTTGCCCCAAAGTTTCCCTTAAACTGTGCCTTAGCCATTGTGTTTTTTTCTGTATCAGTGTTTGGTCACATCACTCAGTTTTCACTCATACTTCTCTCATGTTTGGAGTGAGTTGCTTTCATTGTTTCAGCTATCTGTTTCCACAGCTGAGCTTTATTGTTTCTTCTCTTTACTCTGTGTGAAAATGTGTGATTGCATTGCCCTGTGACTTTTCACTCAGCCTTTCTATACAATAAAGCTATATTTTCTTTTTTCTTTTAATCTGTCACAATTTGCTCATTAATAACCTTCTGAAAGTTAATAAACTCTACTAGTATCTCCTCCCATGATGGTAACATATTTACACCATCCTTTAGCAGTTTTCAAATTCACCCAGGAACATCGCTGCCTGGGTGGAGAACGTGGCTGTGCAGGAGATTGCAGAGAGGGTCAGGTAACCAAGGGTCAGGCCACAGAAGAACACTGGAACAACCAGCAGGGGTATCAGGCTGCTAGGATTGAAGTGGCTCAGCTGGATTTGGGCTGACAAATAAGTATGAGTTATTCCTAGCCGGGCAGGTCCATGACATCTTGGGACATCAAGGATGAGATACAACAGGGGTGATACAGGGATGAACCTTACCATGAATAATATCTCCCAGTTATCCACGATCATGAAATGGGCTGCTGACAAGCAGAGCTGAGTGGATAAAACCTCTTTGGTATGGAGGACAATGGCTGAAAAGTAAGTATAGGAAGGCCTGACAGACTGACTAGCCACACACCCCCAAAACCATGATGGCAAGCACTATGTGCTTATGGTGATGGAAGCAAGCCCTGGATGGCGAGAAACACACCCCGTGTTGCATGCCAATACCCAGAACAGTATCCTAGGCTTTGAAAAGCAAGTTTTATGGCAACATGGTATTCCAGAAAGAGCTAAATCGGAAAATGAAACTTGCTTCTGAAAACACCTCTTAGATACTAAGGCCAAAGAATGTGGCATTGAGCAAATATACCATATTCCCTGTCATGCACCAACCTCTGGAAAGATCAAATGATGTAAAAATTATGTTAAAGACTACACTGAGAGCAATGAGTGGTAGGAATTCAAACATCAGGATACAATGTTGTATCCCCTCAAACATTGGGATACACATTCAGCAAAGACCACCCAGTTTGTCAACACCAGAGGCTCTGCCAATCAGGCTGCCCCGGCCCAATCAAAATTTATATGGACTGTGTAAAGGGATAAAATTCCTATAGTACACATTAAAAACATACTGTGGGAAACTGTCTGCATGATTCCTGCCTCAGGCAAAGGCAAACCCATCTGTGGGACAATGGGGAAGTCCAGGGTGTGTCCCATGGGGATTTGATTTTGAGTAAGAATAGCCAATGAATTAAACTGAATTATGTTAATAACCAAACACTGTGTACTACCACTTCTATGATGGCTCCATGTGCATCACCTCACTGAGGACCTCATGGTATCACTCTTAACAACAAGCCTGTAGGTCTGAACCTGATCCTCTGATCACAGCAATGAAGAATGAACTTGATAAAACTGAACAATTGCAGCAATACTGAAATCAGAACTGACTTAAATATGCAGCATGCAACCATCCAACACCTCACAACATTTTTACTGTTCAAAAGATTATTATCAAGAATGAAGGCTAAATTATAGCCTTCATTAATCATAGACTAAATTTATTCAAAATTTTGTGGGGTTTTTTGGTCTTTGTTTTGTTTTGCTTTTTTTTTTTGTTTTTGGTGTGTGTTTTTTTTGTTTTTTTTTTATTTTGTGCAGACATTTTATGAACATTTGACAAAGGTACTCCATAGACTTAGAGAATGATATTTATATTTATAGCTATCAAAACACATAAGTAGGCAATGTTTTGGGATATTGAGGAGAGTGAAACTTGGCATGGCTTCCATGGTGGAGGTGGCTCCCATAATTGCTTTCACGATTTCATGTAGGGTAAAGTTAATCTCTTCTCAGAAGCCTGTTACCATATTATGTTTTAGATTCAGAATGAAAATGGTGTTGATAACACACTGATGTTTTGGTTTTTTGCCAAGTTGTGCTTGTCCTAACTCAATGACTTTTTTTCCTTATCTGCCAATAAGGTTCACTAAAGAAACTGGAAGGGAGCATAGCTGAGGCTGTTGGCTTGAATTGACCAAAGGTATGTTCCACACCATAGAACATCATGGCCATTATATAATCTGGAGGAGCTACCTGAAGGATAAACCAGTCTGGTTTCAGGAAGGGGGGTTTGGCATTTAAGCTCAAGTGAAATATAAATATGAATGAACTTTGTTCATTATCTGCCAAGAGTAAAATTGTATTAATGCTTTATTTCATCAGTTCTGGAATTTACTTATTCCTCTCATAAATGTAAGTGGGTGGAGAGAAATTGCATTCTGAAGCCCTTGCAGCTTTCCCCCTATCTCCTTTTTACATTATTTATTATTATTATTATTATTATTATTATTATTATTATTATTATTATTATTATTATTATTATTATTATTATTATTATTATTAT
>QUSF01000036.1:993538-1212538 GCA_003676055.1 Chloebia gouldiae | reverse complement strand
ATTATTATTATTATTATTATTATTATTATTATTATTATCACTGGGGTGGAGACGGAAGAGAGGAGGGTTTTAGTGAGTGGGGACATGGCTTTTCATCTCTAGTTGAGTTTAAAACCAGAGCAATTACTTATGCAGGCACATTCTGAGGAAAAGGTTGGAGAATTAAGTGGCATATTTAGCTCCCGCATTTGCTATGGGGTTATTTTTCAGGTTCAAATAGATATAACGTTTTGCTTCTCATTTAATTTCATTTCTTTAAAATTTTATAGACCACCACAAACTAGAAAGATTAACTATCTCATGAAAAGTCCAGACCTCAAGGTAAAATAGTGATGAATAGATGAATTAGGGTTTCATGACATAGCATGGTGGTAATGAAAAGGAGACTTGACTTTTAATAGATTGTATCATTCAGAAATATAGTGTGAATTACTCTGTTCTGTCTTCAGCCAGAATAGAGTGTAGACTACAAATAGTAGACAACGGGACATATAGAGGAAGGAGTGGGACTCTTCCAAATTCTCTATAAATCATATTCGTTGAATAGACATAATGACTCCCAACAGACATTTTGGACTTAAGTTGCAAGAACCAGAGTTTTCAGATTTTTACACAATCTTATTTATTCTTTTCATATCTTACGGGGGTTTTAGAGATGGAATCCATGGAGAAATTTCAGTACTCTTAGAAAAATAACGATCAGGACTCTAGTCAGGATTTTCTTTTTCTTCTGTGCTGTGGGAAGAGTTCTCTAGCAGAAATTTCACATTTCACCTCAGGCTGAATTCCGGCCCCTGAACTAGGGAAGTAACTCTAATACTTCCAAGGTCAGGGCATACTTTTTCCTGTGTATTCAAAAAGCCGCATGTCAAATGTGACTGTTTTTGTCCTCACTGTGCATCTTTAAATATTACTATACTACTGAGAATGAAATGTTAGTAAATGATTTCTACTTAATTCTGCAGTCATCTTGGTAAAAGGGGCACAGTATGCTCTGTCGCCCAGCCTTCACTGCTCTAACACATCCTCTGTAGACACATTCCACAGAGGAGTTATCCTCTAACTAGATCAAAAATGTCTAGTCATACTGCAATTATTCCTCAATTCAGTACAATATAGACCACTGAAATTTATCATTTCTTGCTCTTACATTCTGCTTACACTGAGCCACTCTGAAAAAAAGTATAAAAATTCCTTATAGCCCTCTTAGTGTCATTCCTGGAGAGAAGAAATCATCCAGCAGTCATTTTCCCCCCGGCTTTGAAGTCATCCGTCCAAAGTCAGCAATAACTCCATTTTGGAAATATTCACAGAACACACCACAAGATTGCATGGCTGAACATTAAATAGTAGTAGATATTTAACTTTGCCTTTTGAGTACAGATTGTTTGAAATCTTTGGCAATGTCTTCAAAAAGCCTGTGTTGCAGGAGTCTTAGTTTTTATTGACTTCTACGTATCTCATTATCTTAGTTTCTTATTTACTTTGCTCTGCCACAGATCTCATCTAAGGTTTCTGATTCTCTACAGTGTTACACTATTTTTTACTGAATCCACCACTATGCTTAGTAAAATGGGTAAAAGAGTGTTGCTATTAATTTATAATGATTTTTAAATTTTAAATTATTGAGTAATATTATCATCAGGTCATTTAACACAAATAAAATATAGACATGATTTAAGGCTTTATACTGAGTTTGAGTCTGGAAATGTAATACTTTGTGAGCTGAATTTAGTGCAAAACTTTATAGTTGCAATCTGTATAACAAAAAGCACATACAGAATAAGGCCCAGAAAAGCAACTAAATAATTAGCAGTCTATGAACAGGAAATTGCTTTATGGCAGGAATAAGAAACTTCCAGAACCAATGAAATAAAACACGAGTAAAATTTTACTCTTGTCAGATAATGAACAAAGTTCATTCTTATTTATATTTCACCTGAGCTTAAATTGCAGTTAAATTCATCACACAACCACATTAGTATCACTTCACTGATCTATTGTTTATGTAAAGGTCTGGCTGAGAGCATGATTCCCACATATCACTGCTAAATATAGGCAGTGTTAAACCTACACATCAACACACAGAAGTAGCTTTGGAGTTTGCAATGTGGTTGCATAGGCTTGAATAGGATTCTAAACATTTCTCATACAGATGTGATAAAGACAAGCCCTGGATGCAAATATGAATAAACAAAGAAAAGAAAACAAACAAACATAAATATAACATACATAAATAATAAACAAACATACATAAATAATAAACAAACAAAGAAAACCATTCAGATGACATCTCAAGGTAAAACTGACAATTAAATGAACTGACTACTATGGAACAAAAACCAAAACAAAACAAAAAAAAACCCAAAAAAAAAACCCACAAAAAAACCAAATACTGGTTATCTTGGATTTAGAAGTCACTTCAAATACCTTTTGAAAAATGCTGCTGATTAAACAGAATTAAACAGAAAACTGAACTGCAAGATATTTCTCAGATAACAGTAGAAAACCCCCAAAATAACTGATAGTTAACTCTTGGGAATATACAACAGTTTTTGCAATGTACCTTGAAAGATACAACCACAACTGATTTCCTTACCACAAAGCCTAACAACTTAATTTGGATTACACATGCTATAAATTTAAATGATTTTTCACTGTTAGTCAGAATTTGCTAAGTATGGATGTAAATTAAATGAGGACTGTGCCCTAAATTGCTGTTTTCCCTTATTCTGAAAGAGATTGTATACAAATAATGCCTTAAAAAATCCTAACCACATGCACAGCATTTAAAATGTTGAAAGTATGTTATGAACAGTAATGAATTAGCAGCACAAGACTATTTGCTACTGCAGCCTTTTAAGCAACCTGAGTTACTTCAGGTTTAAGGGATTTCAGCTGTGAAAGTTAGGTTTTGAAATCATCAAATTCTTATCAATGGAAATAGTGAATGAGTAAGAAGGGAAAGACTTGTACTTTTACAAAACACTTCGTAATAGTGTGTAGGTAATGTTTATAGTACATACTGTATTAATTTATCAGGTTATCAGGAACAAAAGTGTTTCTATGCAATATAGACTGCAAGGTAATTCACGTCAACAATTCATTCATCTATATTGCAGTTTCATTGCCACTTGAAAGAAAACATGATGCAAGAAGTGATGAGGATTAAGCATGTATACAGCAAAATTCTTCTGTTGATACATTAACAAATTAATATAATGGAATATCTACAGTACTCAAAACTACATTCAATTATGAAGAAAAACATGCTAAAATTCTAATCATAAAGCAATTATGTCAGCTGAGTACACAGTGTTAAAATATCCTCGGGACTCAGCCAAAATTAAATCAGTACACCAGTTCCCCTGGGAGCAGCAAAATGTCTTTGAATACAAAAGTTCTTTTAATATAGAAAACAGATTACTTTAGTAGTCACACTCAAATAACAATTTATTGAGAAAGCAGCTGTCTTTGAAAAAATATAAAATGCAGAAAACATGAGAGTTTATAAAGGTAATAAAACTCCACCTAAAAGAATGACTAAAGAATCAGCTAAATTAAATTCCTTTGATCAGTAAAATCTCCTCTTCAAATTTATTGCAGGTGGTCATCCACAGAAGGAAACAGCAACTGAAGAGATTTTTTTATTCAGACACATTGCTGTCTTTAAAGAAAAAGAAGAATAAAAAGGCAGCCCTAGTGGAAAAAAAAAAAAAGTAGGGGGGCTTGCTTGTATGAAGAAATGGTACATAAAGCTTTATGTGACAGGCTCTTTACACAGCTTGGTTAGCTCCAATTAAACTAATCTTACCATGACAAGGTTCAAATCAATCTCCTCACAGTTAACTATTCAAGCCATACAATAAAAAAGTCAGAAACAACAAACTCCAAGATTTTACAATTTTAAAATTGTAATTAACACAAACACTTCCAGGCTGAAGGGCAGACAGATTGCTCTCCTGAGAGATTCTGATTGTCCCTTTCTGGAAATCCTCGTTCATGGCTTGTGGCAGAGTCGAACTGCCACAGTCAGAATAGTGCTAGTCTCTGGGGGTTTTGTTCTCTCGTCCTTCAATATGTGACACTTCATAAAGCTCCAGCATTTTCCTGACAGTTCTTTACAACTACAAGACCACTTTTAAAAAGTAACACAATGACTGAAGCATTTCCCATAAAATTGTCTGCTGTACTAATTTTCCAGCAGCTGTGAAAGACTCATCCATTGCATTTGGTTTGAAGGAAAGTCGTCTTACTGAATTTTTTTATAGAAACATGACCATGAGTTTTGGGGCTAGAGGTTTCTTGCTTGGCAAGAAATTTAACAGTGTTATGCCTAGAATTTTCCTGGAAAACTGATTCTCATAGCCAGATATGCAAGGTTTCTTTAGCAAATTGAATAATTTTTTTCTTACTGTGAAGGTCTGAATTACAGTTAATGTGGAGCATGTGCTAAATACCTGTACTATTTCTTAGCATGCTAAATACTGTCTTTAGGGTAGCAGACATTTGCTGCTTACCTTAATTTCCAATGGATACCAAGTTAAACTAAATTGTACTGTGTGTGCTGCATGAATGTGATGCTCTGAGGTGTATCAGACATGTAGTTCACTTCAAGAGGCTGTTTCGTCCTGAAAAATTTCAGTAAAAATAGTACATGTACAAACTGACATACATTGTCTTTTTCTGGTGGACATATCAGTGCCTGAAATTAAGCCATGTTAAGTGATGCAGCTGAAGATTCAGTCATGCCAGACATTATTTAGGGGGGTGGACTTGTCTGAATTCCCTGAGCTCCTGTTGGCTTGACTGGGCAACTGTTAGGACATTCTACAGCAGAACAAAGGCAAAAATCTGATGGACAAGAGCCAAAAACCCCCTTATCCTCCACTGATCTGCAATGAATGAATTGAATGAAAAAATGATGAGTAATATGGCAATTTCTCCATATGGCTTCCCCTCTGAAGAGTGCATTACTATCTACCGGAAGATATTCCGCTTTTGTGAGCGCAATGTTACATCACATTCATGTTTCTCAGGAGTTCATACTAGAACTAATGGACACACCATGAGCTGTAATATTTGCCAATGGTTGAAACACATCCAAATACTAAAAAAACACCACTGAAATATAAGTCACCTCTGGCTATATAGATCTGATATTGTTTCACTGCTGGAGTAGTTTAGCAGTAGTGTGACTAAACTCAATGAGTTGTGCTGATGTAAATTTGGTGTGACATTAGCTTCAGGCATAAGTCTACATTGAGCGCTGATCATTATTTTAGAGCTTTCAGTACTCCAAGGCCAGAAAAATAAAGATGTAGAAAGGGTTTACACAAAATGAACAGACTTAAAACTTGAATATGAGTTGCCAAATGCTGCATCTTTCAGGTAATTGCTGCATGTATGAGTGGCTAGGATAGTCACAGTCCAGTCAGGTGCTGACATAATTTAAGCAAGATGTACAGACTTGCTAAGAGTGGATGCTAAGACTACTGACTGTTGTCATGTATTCACATTTTTCTGGGCACTAATGCTTGACAACCTCATGTCACAAATGAATTTTTAGGCTGCTTAAGGAGCTGTCATCAAACCTGTTGGCAAAAAAAGCAGGTTTTTATATAAATGTGAGAAAGTTCCATTTTAACAGAGCTCAGTGGCAAGGTTCACTCTATCACAGCTGAATCATACATAAGGAAGCCAAATTAGAATCAATATAGAGTGATTTATGTAGAGACTGTAAGAGGGTTAAAGTACAAAGAATGTAGACATAAGAAGTTAAGGGTTCAAAAGGGTATAGTAGCACTTAATCATTGACTAATTTAATATCTATACACTTATCCAAAAAGATATACTACAATTGTAACAGTGACTGAATTACGAATTCAGGATTAGAACATTCTTGCCATAACCAACTCTCACACATGTGCACAGGCAAAGAGTTGTATGCATCTACATCTGTGTTTTTAAAGGAACCCATCAAAAATTACCCTTGAGTTCAGTCAAATGCTCACATAATATCCCCTAGCATCTCTTCATGGGCTCTCTTGCACCTCAAGGAGTGTGCGCTGTGTTGGGGCAGTATCAGTGGCAGTCTTTCAAGTATTGTCCACTGGAGAGATGGCAGGCTCCAAGGTCCATCCCAGTGGGATGAGGGTACTGGTGCAGGTGCCGTGCCTCAGGAGAGCTCAGAGGGCGGCTCCCAGAGGGGAGTTTGGTCTGCTGCTCATGGGGTTGTGACACAATTTGCTTTAGCTATCTGTCATTTTCCATGCTGGCCAAAACACAAGCTAGTAGCTACTGAACTTTTTCCCACAAAGTCTAGTAATGATGGTACCATTCCACCTGGGCTACAATACATTTTTTTCAAAAGACAACATTGGTAGAATTTCACTTGGGTTACAATTAAGCGGGAGCATCAGGAAACTAACTTTGCTAAAGCAAATGCTTTAGGAAATTCCTTCTAGCACCGAGTGATAGAACACAAAATAGTAGCAGAATAGAATACTTTTATTATAATATTTATTACACTAATTATAATTATATTAAATTAATTATATAATATTTATTACATTAATTATAATTATAATTTATTACATTGTATTTATTAGAATAATTATTACAAAATTGAAGGTTTCATGCCATCTTTATTTTAAAAAGAAAGTTTAGATTTATTATCTGCATGGCCTCAGTATTTGTAAATCACCACATTGGAGAGAGTATACTTCAGATACTGGTTATTTTTCAAGTTCTCTGAAATCTCAGAGAGGTGCATATTCACACAAACTCACTGCGCTCCAGGCTGCAGAATTTGCAGAACGCTTTTTCTAGTAAAATATAAAATTCATTGTGCATGTGGTTGCTGATGAATTGGCCTATCTATGGGATATTTGTCACTATGCAGTAAGGTGCATGTTGAAGGCATTTTCCTATTACAATGGGGGTTTCCTAGATTTCCAGATAAACTTTTAATACAGTTAGAATATTTATTGTGTTTTAAAAACAAAATTTATTTCTGAAATTATTTGTCAAATAAGCCTATGATAATTATCATGCAGTAAACATTAATTGCTTGGCTTTGGAATTTGTCTCCTCAAAACAAATGTTGATTGAATAACTTGAAGATAATAACAGAAATTAAATTTCTATGAATGAGAGGAATTAAAAATTCCATATTATTCAGTGGGACTCCATCCTTAATGAAAGGCTGTTGTAAGATTTCTGTGAGACACAGAACCTGATTTATATTTAGAGTGAAGGATTGAGCTACCCTCGGTCTGGGACTCAGATAAGCGGCCTTGGTGGGGTCTGTGAAGCATTTTGTGTAGTAAGAAACTAGTTGTTGTGCAGTTAGAAATTACTTTAAGGTAACCACGGTGTTAATAGGCTTTCTGGGTGTGAATTAGTGTATAGATGCAATGTGAAAGTCTGACCATTTTAAGGCAAAAGTAAACAATGTTTGCTGACCAATGATAGCGTATTCACAACTTGTAAACTGTGTTGAAGTGTATATAAGCTGCCACCTTTTAGACAATAAATGGAGAACGTAGCTTTAACCATATTAGCTTGATCTGCGTTTGTCCAGTCCAGCTTTCCTCATATTATGAGAAGTCCTTAGCTTCTAAGGACTGCTACAGGTGTGTAGTAGTAGATTAAAGTTTTAATCTGGTGTAACTTCTTTCATTCCAGCACTAATAAGCAACCTGAATGTAGTTTTTCATTATTTACACTGTGTGATATAAGTCCTTCCCCTTCTTTTACAACTGAATTAAAACAGAAGTGCACATTTTCCCTTTTTTTTTTTTTTTGTCTTCTTTGGGTGTTGGGTTTCACTTTGTGTAAGTTGATGTTCAGGGCTTGCATCCATGTACATTTTGGAAAATATTTAGTTCTCCAGGTAGTTGATTCTGTTTTGTTTGCCTTCATTCCCATTGCTGTGTCAGTTTGGAAAAGGAAAGACTAATCTCCTAATACTCCTTTAGCAAGAAGACTGGCAAAATGTGCAAGTGGGACTGTATCCCCTCCTTATCTCCTCAATCCCTTTTCAGCCTTCCTGAGAGCAAGCGAAGTCAAATACTTGATGCCTAGTCCTATGGCAATCTAGTTTTCAAAGTCTCACAACAGTTGCAAAACTCCATTTTTGGAAGTTTTTTTGTGCAGGTTTATCCATGGTTAAAGCAGACTGTTGCAGCTTCACTTAGCAAAAGATGGGTTATACACTGGTGTGGTCTAGAGAGACAGGGCTGCCTGCATTAGCTTTGTGTAAATATGTAGAGTAATATGTGTGTAAACTTGTTTAATATCAGTTAAACAATTTTTTTTTTACAAGTTTAATATCAGTTCTCTACAGAGCTTTGCCTATTTGCCTACAGAATTCACAGAATCATTAGGTTGGAAGAGACCTTAAAGATCATCGAGTCCAACCCATGCCCTAACCAAACCATGGCACTGAATGCCACATCCAGTCTTTTCTTAAACACATCCAGGGATGGTGACTCCACCACCTCCCCGGGCACACCATTCCAGAACTTTATCATTCTTTCTGTAAAAAACTTCTTAATATCCAACCTATTTGTTCTGGGACTTCAGCAAAATTATCCTCATTTTCCCTTTTCTCATGATTTTTTCATGAATGCAGTTTTTCAGCTGGCATAAAACATTCATCCAGACGTGCAAAACTCTTTTTGATAAAGGGGAAAAAGTGATTGTATGTTGCATATAGGTAAAACCTTACAAAGTGAAGGCCTTGTAAAGTCTGGCTCAGGTCTGCTACTTCAGCCAAGCAGAAAAGGACTACAGGGAAGTGACTCAGCTGAATTAGATGTATAAAAACATGTCATACAAGCATTACGTGTTCACATCATGGTACATTGTTGTTGGTTGAATTTTGTTTGTTATGATTTAAAAGTATGTAACTGAAAAAGGCCTGACTGATAAAAAGGCCTGGCTTTAACAATAAAGCAGCTTGCCTTTGCACCTGCCTGGGGACTCAGTCTCTACAAACCCTCACTCACCTCACAAAACTGTACAAAACTCATTTCAGAAAGATAAGTTAATTTGCAACTTGGTAAATTTGATCTTTCTCATTTACCTCTGTGTGCACACAGGTGCTATACAGAAAGTCCTGCCAGTTAAAACAGGCAAACCA
Organism: Chloebia gouldiae; assembly: GCA_003676055.1. Classification (NCBI taxonomy): domain Eukaryota; kingdom Metazoa; phylum Chordata; class Aves; order Passeriformes; family Passeridae; genus Chloebia; species Chloebia gouldiae. The sequence goes on along the minus strand of QUSF01000036.1, from coordinate 1,203,390 downwards.
CAGACCAACTATTTTGTTTTCTTTGTGTGCTCTTAAAAGGTATTTGGAACAAGAGATTTCCAACCTGTGTATTTTCCAGCAAACAGAGATAGATAGGATGGTGTCATGTGTGCAGAAATGTTATGTTCTAAATAATCATTTCTAAAACTGGTAAAACAGTTACCTTTGGCATCCTGCACCCAGCTGACAGTCTGTGTTTTGTGCTGACAACAATCAGACTGTAAAAAAAGACTGTATGTTAACCATAATATGGCTTCTGTAAAATACCACTCCCAAGTGTGAGATCACAATATGAAATGCCGCATCCTAAACATATCCACTGTCACAATTTATTCTTGTAGTTTTGAAATGTCATTGTAAGATGGAAGTCACAGAAGCACAGAAGAGATTCCACTGAGTTGGAAGGGACCCACAAGGATCATCAAGTCCAACTCTTGGCCCTGTGTAGAATGCCCCATGAGTCGCACCATGAGCCTGAGAGCATTGTCCAAATGGTTCTTGAACTCAGGCAGGCTTGGTGCTGTGAACATTTCCACGGGGAGCCTGTCCCAGGCCCCAACCACCCCCTGGGTAAAGAACCCTTTTTTTTAATATCCAGCCCAAAGCTCCCCAATGCAATTTCATGCCATTCCCTCGGATCCTGCCAGTGGTTACCAAACAGAAGAGATCATGAGATAAGTTGGCCCTCCTGGCTGCCAGGGCACTGCTGATTCACATGCAACTTTCCCACTGACCCCTGGACCCCCAGGTTCCTTTCTGCAGCACTGCTCTCCAGCATCTCATTCACCCATTTATTTAGCACAACCAGGGTTGTCCCATCCCAGGTACTGAATTCAGCACTTTCCCTTGTTGTACTTCATATGGTTGGTGATTTCCCAGCTCTCTAATTTTGAGTTCTCTCTTCAGGGCCTCCCTTCCTTTGAGGGAGTCTACAGCTTGTCCCAGTCTCCTATCATCTGTGAACTTGATCAGTATCCCTTCCACTCTTGAGTTCAAGTCACTTACAGAGATGTTGAAGAACACAGTGCTGAGGATGGAGATCTTTAGAATCCTACTGGCAGCAGATCAGCTCTCTGAGGTCACCCTATCATGCCTGACTTTCACCCTTCATGCCTGACCTGTGAGCCCGTTGCTCACCCACCCCATGATGTGTTTCTCCAGCTGTGTGCTGCATATTTTGTCCAGAAGAATACTGGGAGAGACACTATTGAAAGCTTTTCTGAAATCCAAAAAGAGTGCATCCAGTGGCTTCCCTTGGTCAGCTAGGTGGGTTACCTTGTCATAAAAGGATCACAGGATTAATAAGTAAGACTTCTCTCTTATGAAACCATGCTGGCTGTGACCAATGACTGTGTTGTCCTTTAGTTGTTTTTCAGTACCTTCCAGAATAATCTTCTCCATAATGTTATTGGGCACTGTTAGCAAGACTAAAAGACCTGTAGTTTCCAGGGTCATTCTTTTTGTGGTTTTTGAAAGTTAGGACAAAGTTAGCCAGCTTCCAGTCAACGGTGACATCTCATCTGTCTTTGGGTCAAATCTACTTTACTCAAAACAAAAGTATAATCTATGGGCTTTACGTTATTAAGAGAAATAAACTGTAGTATATAGGTGGAAGTGACCCATAAGGATCATCTCAGCATGCTCTGAGTTAATCTGTTCTGTTATTATTTCTTCTTTTTTTCCTAGGAAATTACAATAGCAGAGGATGCAAAACACAGTTGTCCTATACCTACACACATATTCCTTCACATCTTTGTTGGCTAGCTTTTAAGCCTACTAGCAGTAGGTTTGTAGTTCCCATGGTGGGAAATGATGAAAGGTAACCAGAATTTTCCTTCCATTACTTTTAATTTTAAAACTACAATTCATATTCTCTTTTTTTTTCCTTTGCTTTGTTAAGCAGCTAGTGTTATATGCAGGTTAAAACAGAACATCTCTCAGTATATGGCAACAGCTTCTCTGAAAAGTTTTCAAGTGAGATGTATTTGTAGGTAAGTAAATTCTATAGCCCCTGTGGACCTGGACATACGCATATCTGCAAATATAATATTCCCACAGCTGCATTATCTATGACATATTTTCTTATGATTATTGTGGCCATACTTGTTCACCAATGCAGTATGTTAAATTCTGTGGATGTCCAAAGTCACTTAGTGATTGCAAAGATATAGGTGCTCAGATACCTGGGGCGCAGCTATCAGGCTGTTCTATCATTTGTCTATGTTGTAGAATACATTTCAAAAGCTATTTTTTGTATCTCTCTTATACAGGACATATCCTGCTCCAAGGGAAAAAAAACACACACTGAAAAAAAAAAAAAAACAACTCACAAAAAAAAACCAAACAAAACAAAACAAAACAAAACAAAAAATTCAAGTCAAAAAAAACCTCTGTTGTTAATGAGATGAAGATGTTGGAATTTTTAAGTTATTTTTCCTTATGTGAAAAAAAGATGCCAAAATTTTCCTTGAAAAAAAAATAATCTAAGAAAACCTGGTTCAGAGTTCTGTCCTCCATGGGCTGCATTTGTAATTAAATTTTGCATTTGTGTTCAGACTAAAACAAGGTGCTGTAGGGTCCCCTTTCCCATCCTCCCCACCCAGCTCCTTCTCCTCCGAGCCCAATCCTGGGCTGCACCCTGCGCTCCGCTCCTGTTCTGAGGATGTCCAGGGTGGTTAGGATTCATCAGGTCACACCTCAGCCTGTCAGGACGTGGCGCCGCGTCCTTTGCCCTGCTGCAGCCCATTGCTTCGTTTCATCTGCACAGAGCCTGGCAACAGCCTGGCCTCGTTGCATGCAAACAACCACAGCCAGCCAAAACGAGCTGGCTATTTTCGTCCTGCTTACCTGTATCTATAGCTTTTGCTAAAGTATTCAGCGCTGTTATTTACCCCAGTCTGGGCCATGGTAAAGAAGCAAGCACTGCACACATGCTTGTGCACATGTGTGTGCAGGCACATGCAGGCAGAGGGCCCAGCAAGAGCTTCTGGTTCTGGGCTGAGTGGTCAGGGCTAGGCTACATACCCCCTAGGCTACATACATACTCTCCTACCTCTCTCCTTTCCCCCCTTCCTCTCCCCACACCACACTCCTCCTCACTCATCTCCACTCTCCTCACTCAGATCCTCACTCAGCTGCTTTCGACCTCTCTCACTGCTTTCTCAGTTTTTCCCTCATTTTGTTAATGTGAAAGGTTGACTCATTCTATGTCTTCCACTGGCTTGGTCTGACAACCTATTTTCTCCATGGCATTTCTTTTAACCCATCCCCAGTGACTCCCCTCACCAGCCTGCCCCTCCTCCCTGTCATGAGCTGGTCTCTCCTCCTACATCTCCTTCTCACGTTGCTTTCTGCCCCTCTTCTCTCCTGACCAGCCTGAATCAATGGAGCACGGACATCCATGGAGGAGTTGAGGTCTTAGTCCAGGCAGTCCTACAGCTTCAACTGCAACCACAGCAAACACACTCCTGCTGTCCTCTGCCTCCTGCAGGCTCCCACCCTCACCTTGGCTCCTGGAGAAAGGAGACCTCAGGCACAGAAACGTGGGAGTTTTGGCCAGAGTCTTCTTCTGGGCCTGGGGCAAAAATGTACCCTTCTAAACATGACATTGCACACAGTATATGTGCACCTGAAAATTGACCTTTACTTGCTTGATCTTGAAACATTAGGGTCTGTGCTATCAAGACAAACAACTAACTTACTGGTAAAAGGACAGTGAGAGAAGAACCAGGACAGCAGTGAGTGCTGAAGTAGTTTCTAAAAAGAAGCAATAATATAACATTAGTGCAATATTGTATTGCTTATGTTTCTTTGGTATTTTTGCAATACATCTTTGCCTCTTGTTAGAAATAAAAGTCAAATCTGTTCTCAGGCAATTCTTCTCCCCTACTTTTCAGCCTTAATGGTATTTGCATCTCCTCCACCTTCTTCCTTTTTCTTTTCCTTTCTTCATCCCTTTTAAGTTGTAATTCAATCTCTTCCAACACATGATCTCTTTTCTTTTTTTGGCACTCCCTCCGCCCGCTCTCTCATTAGTTTGAGTTAATTAGGAATAGTAGGCAGCCCTCAATCTGTTATGTGTTAAAACAGAGCAATCCAAAACAGAGGCACAGACACAACTACGTGATTTCATTGTCTAAGGGAGACAGAAAACCAGTGGGGATTCTCTTATCTAGACTAACATCTTCCCAATGGTTAACCTAACTGGCTTTAAAATGTTCCGCAATTGCCGATCTGGGACAACAATCTTTCCCTGTTTCCTTTTATTTTTTTTCTTTTCTTTTTTTTTCATTTCATCATTGGCAAGAATGAGTGAATTGGATTGACATGGAGGTGATAGAGGAAGAGAAATAGTTTACATGTCAAAATGACAATTTATATTACATGGTTAACAGAATGAGTGGTACGTGCAATGGCTGTGGGTATTTTCATCTCCTGTGTTGTACAATAAGGTCCTTTTTTTCCCCGAAGTGTATCATCAAGATCACTCCCTATTCAATGCAGATTGTTTGCTTGACGGATCTCTTTCTAACAGTAATATCATTTGATAAATGTCATACTGAAACAAGAATTTAAGTATTCACTTGTTTCTATTAGTGAATCGTGTATATATAAAGGTCATGCCTGGTATTTTTCCTATAGTGCTGATCACAGACCTTAGGGCAGAGTGTGCTGTGGAAGTGAATCATAACACGTCTAAGAAATCAAGCCCTGATTCTGAAGGTAAGGCCTTACATTTTTTGACTGACTACATATTTTGGATATTCTTTGGATTAAATGCATGCTTAGAAAAGACAAGGATAGCTGTGCAACTAATACAAAAATTTATGCCTGAATTAAAAATAAATGTGAGTGCTTTTGCATGCTTATGGGGCTGTTTATATATGTATATTTAAATGCATAAATATGTGAAGTTTTAATCTTCAAAGATTGTTGTGTAAGATTCATGAACTATAGACAGCCACATTTATAATAATTGTTAGATTACATTTTTAATTTGGTATGTATGTGCCTGTATGCATATGAAGTTGTGCGACAGTAATTTGTGTCAATAATTGATCCATTAATTAGCAATGTTAATGCAATAAAGCTTTGAAGTTACACAACTTTCAATGATACTTTTTGAAATCTGATATCCGGGATATAGAATGAAAAATCTATTGGAAAAAAGGAAACAGAGACATTGTAAGTGCTGCCATCAAAATATCATTATTTGTGTTAAGAAAAAAAATAATTTTCTTTTTGGCAGAAACATCTCTTTATGACAGAGAAGACATCCAACTAATGAGACACAGAAGGAATGTTTAATGAATGACAAAGTATAAGCTTGATTATCAGAATATATCAGAGTGCCACAGCACTGGACTAGATAATATCCCCTCAAAAAGACATCCTTGTAGGTTTTACTGGGGGGTAGGGGGGCATGAAGACATGGATATAGACAACATGAGACCAAACTTCTGCATACAAAGATGTTGCAAGAAGTTTAGGAGTTTTTTACAATTTATTATTGTAAAAAATACTGTTTATTTATTACGCCAGCTATTGGTACAGTTATATGCAAAGTGCATTAAATCCAGCAAGGAGACAGATTTGGTTCTTATACTGTTCCTCCATTTGATCTTTTCTTTCTATAGTAATGCAAAAATGTAGTGATTTTTGTGGGTCTACTTTACACCAAAAATGAAAAATTGTTCTTTTTTCACCCATGGAATTAGAAGACTTTACCTTAACACCTCTGTTGCAGTACTGGCCATTAAAAGTATTTAATTTATACAATCTTTCTCTGTGTGTTTTATATTACAATGTAAGAGTGACAAAAGAAAAAGATATAAACATAAACTTTGATAAAAAGTAAGGACTTTAAAAATCTCTATACTAGATCACATTAATAATTTTATGCAGTGACAACATTAATAATATTATGAAGTATTGAACATCTGAAACTATATTACTTCCAGTGCTATGAAGAAGCCAAAAACTTGTATGAAACATTAATAATAAATCCATTTATTATTCAGAAAGAAAAATATTAGGGGCGAATTGTAAAACTAATTTAAAATCTATCAAAAAGGTGTCCAGAAAGTAAAAACTTCTAGAAAGGGAGGAAATAATTTTCACCTTATCACACATATAGTAAAATGCTAGTAATCCTTCAAGAGTAAAGATCCCTTCACATACTCAGATTAGAACCATGGTTTCTGTCATATCTTGTAGCTTTCCTCATGTCAAACCAATAGGCCAGCCCCTGAAATTTTTCCGTGCCTAAAAGAGCATGATCTTCTTACAGTGCACATAAAACCCCTGTCTTCCACCAACATATAAAATGATATGGCAAGAGTAGGAGAAAGACTGCTGTGGTGTAAGAAGTTTGCATTTTAGTATGCAAAAAAACAGGGTGGGTATTTGTCACAAGCTGAGAGGAATGACTAGAAGATTGTTACATAACACAAAGCAGAATCTGCAGCCCCAACTGTTCTCAATCCGCTGCTGTCCCTGAAGTCCAGTCCAGACACAGCTTCAACAGCAAGCTCAGCTTGAGCCACGCTCAATATGACACTTTGTGAAAGCTTCAGAATGCAGGGTAAGATAATAAACAGCTGCAGAACCAAGCAAAAAGTAACTTTTAAAATGCACAGGTAATGCAGAGATGTCTGTATCCTGTAGATATTAGTAGAGCATAGCAATTAATACATGTGGTTGTCTAACCAGACAAAAACAAAAAGCCAATTGTTTTATAAATTATCCTTTAAGAGACACTGCTCCTAGTGGATCAACAACTTTAACACTAGAAACTGCTCTAAATCAGTTTGGCATGATGATAGTTTATCTTGTGCTAATCATGATTATGCTTGCATTGCAGTTGATTTAGACTTACTCTTGAGACATATAGAGGTAGATGCACAGAGATAAATATATTTGTAGAATGCAGTGGTATTTTTGACACTTGCAACAACAATCTTTTTGGATTTCATGTAGTGCTTAAATACACCTCAGAGTTAAAATTCAGACTAAGAATTATTTTAAAATTCACTGCTTATATGTTTAGACAAATTGCTAAAAAGTACATAAAAGCAGACATTGCTGGCTAAACAAAAAAAAAAAAAACAAATCCAGAAAAACAGAAGCTTATAGTGTTTGAGCTTCAGCAATAGAATTTGTTTAGGCTATATAGAAAAGTACTATGATGAACCAGAGTCATCTTGTGCACAGGTACATGCAGAATATTAACTGGATTGCTAAATTCCTCAGAAGCCAGAGGTTCAGTAGGAAATTTTGATGGTTAATAAGCCTTAATCTGCTGATAGGAATGTTGGAAAAACATTTCATGATAATGAGTGCAGCTTGCTGTATACAGAAATGCTTGCATCTTTATATAGCAGCATAAAAGTCTATACAAAAATCTTTTTCATCCTTTATTCAAAGATGATTGAATGCTTTTATATTTTAATCATGGAGATAGATAACTGAAAATGTTAGGATGAAGTGGGCATATTCTTACAGTAATGGAGTTAATTACCCAAATATCCTTTTAGTTTTTGAACCCTGACCATTCCTTTTTACAAACACTTCCTTTTTAAACCACTGCATGGCATTACACAGACTGCAGGGTTCTGCAAATGCTCACCACGAAGCAAAGTCCTTTCTATCATTAATATTCATTCTCAATTCTCCATATTGGCTATACGGGCAAAACCTATTTGACAAAATGTCTTTACGTGATACTCAGGTTAGTATCTTTTCTTAGTTGTTACTGTGTTGCTTAAACTTTATTTTGAGTCAATTAATATAATTGATCTTCTTTTTAAACTTCCATTAGCATTCATATTTATTCCAAAATTAAGGCAAAATTAGTAGTAAATAAAATTTAGAGGCCTGAGAAGTAATATCTTTTTAGATCAAAGGAAGCAGCTTTTCTTATTTTGTGGTCAGGAATGGGGAAAAATAAAAAAGAAATCAGAGGACTTTTATTTGGATGTATTCGTGAAATTATGATATTCTTGTGTGTTTGAAATGTTAAAACTTTTTTGAAAACAAATTACTATGACTAGTTTTAAGAAATATTCTTTGTGGTATTTGTTTAAACTGAACAATGAAATATTGTACAAAAGCACAATGCCTTCAGACTATGTTGTCAGTGTATATTATTTAACTAATTCTGTACTTCAGTTCATGATGGAATTAGGGATTGAATAGGAAAAAAAGGGATGGATTTGAAATACCTTATTGAAACTTTACCCTTATTCACTCTTACAGTTGTCACAGAGGTAGAATGGCAAGATAGCTATTTCGCTGGCCTCATAAAAAACAATTATAGTATTTGATGCTGTCTTGCTTTTAAATGCCTTATTTGCACAATTATAGGTACACTAAAACAAGACAAGACTTTTTAGTCCAATAGAATATAATGTTCATATTATTGCTTTACATTCTATCACAAAGAGATGGGAAAATAAATAATGAGAAAAATATTGTCAAATCAACTTTTCCACTTTGTCTTTCAGAACATTTTAAACTGATTGCCTTTCAATCCAAAAACTGCTTTCTATGCTTAAATAGTTCTGGTTGTATTAAGTGAACTGAAAATGCAATTCCTCAAGCACTGAACATTTCTGAACTGTGCGTACTAAAAGTATCGATAAATTTACTTCCATCCTGTGACAATTTAACAGCACTCTTTGACTTTATATGAACTTACATGACTTTTCTAGGTAGATAAACATCCTCTAATTTTAAATTTTTTCTTGCTCTTCATTGCAAACTACAGCACTTGAATCTCATGTAATTTCTCCTCAGTGAACAGCTATTCTGAAGTTTTTCTCAGAACACTCCTGAGTAGTGTTTTGAGAAAAACTACTGAGTAGAAATTTTTGTCTCTTTTTACTGAGATATGACAGTATTATTTTCCATCATTAAGGGTCCTTGGCAATGAAGGACACTTTGAAAAGAAATGCATAGAGAGGCTTGATTTTCTAAGAACTTACAATCTTGGAAAATATTGGACAGCTGTTACACTTGTAATACATAATTATTTCAAGTACGTATTTGGTTCTTTTTTTTAAAATTTGATTTCTTACAATAAATCAGCTATGCGGATTTTGCTGAAAGAGCTGATATTGACGAAAGAACAAAAAAGGAAAGCTGATCTTGTGAAAGACAAGAAAGTGTAAGGATTCAAAGACAGTAGACTCCAAACTGATAGTGCAGTTTCATCATTGCAACCGTTACCTGTGAGAGAAGAACAAAATAAAACATGTTCTAGGGAACCTATTATATAGCTGTCAGCTGTACATCTAGTGAACTGCAGTTATTTAAAACAAGACACAAGGAAAGCAAGTTATCAAGGAATGGTGAATAAAAGAGTGAGAAGTTTCAGTGTTAGAAAAGACACTGAGTGCCCTTGTATGCCCCCAACTACTGTGATTAACTGATTAGACTGCAGTGGAAGAAAAGTTGTTCTGCCCAGAAAAAAAAAAAACTGGTTTCTGCTTGGAAAAGTGGAACTGCAGTTCGAGCTCCAGCTTCCAGTAGTTGAAAAATTGGACTACTTCTTTGGGAACATTTCTCTTCAAAAGGCACATCACAGAGGTATGGATGTTTATCCATTGCAAGGAAACACAAATTGTGTGCATGTGCTCTCACTGAGGTGGCAAAAGGAGGATTTAGCCATCATTTTGTAGAATGGAAAAATATTCAGAGTGGAAACTACAAAATAAAAGTTTCCTATTGAGATCTTTCCGAACAAGTTTGCTTATATTCTCTTAGATTGTTTACATAAATCAATATATCAAATTTTCTCTTATTTAAATTTATATCTTAGCCCACAGTAGCTAAATCTTCATCCCATCAAAACTTTATTTTGATTAGTGCTCTAAAATTTAGCTTGTATGTAGTTTGACAATCTCTTTTTCCTCTGCTGCTTCTCTCTTCAACATCTCTGTTTTTACCTTCTGTTTAGGTAAAACTTTTCCTACTTGCCTATGTGAAATTAATACAAAATTTCAGGGGACATTTTAAGGAAACCTCAGAATTTTACTTAGTTTTGAGATGAAATTTTAAATTTTTCTTGATATTGATAAGCAGAGAAATAAAGGTGTAGTTTTATGGAAACCTTATCCTGACCAAAACAACTCTGAATTTATCTTGATTATGAAAGATTAAATATAGTCTTCCCCTTCCTGAAAAACTTCTGTGTCAGTGGAATCTGACAAGAGAAGCAAACAAGAAAGTAATAATAGTTTAATTTTTTCAAGACAGTTTTATAAATTTAGCTTTATGCCATTTGTTTTTCCTTAAAAATTGTTAAGGAATAAATAGTAACTTCTGCTTTTTACCACTGTCTCCTGCCCTTGATTTATTTTTGCCTCTGCTTTCTCCAGCATGATAAGCTGACCATCCAAAAAAAATCAGTTTATTGCTATCATTATCACTCCGAATACAACTATCATCCAAGAAATGCATAATTCAAATATTTTTTTTTAGTACTTAGTATAATTATTGTGCATAAACCCTAGAATTCTCACTACCAAAGTAATATGCCAGAGAATATGTATTTGGCAAGCTTCAGAAAGATATTGAGAAATGCACTAAAATTTTATCAACATAACTATTTATCTCAGGAATAAGAAACCTTGACATTCTCAGTTCTCATAGTTTTTCTTACACAAATGAAAAGAAACAAGGAGGTTTTAAATTTTTATACTGCCTTGTAATTTGTACAGTTAAATTAAAATAGAAATAATTTTAACTTAGTTTCTAAAAATATATAGAGCTCCTCAGAGATTTACTTTAGAGGTCTGAAACTGAGTCTTTCCTTGGGACACTGGCAGCAGGTGACTTTACACAAAAATCATCTAAAAAAGAGGTTTACTTACATTCTTAATTACATATATTACCAGGGCTGCACCCACAGATGATCAGAGCATTAGCCTAATGCTACAAAATATCAAGAAACAGGAAAAGCACTCTGAGACTTTAGGGTTTCATGTGTTTATGGAAAAAGAAGCAGAAAGCATACTACAATTCTTGAACAAAAAAACCCCAAATGTTGCTCTTGTTTTCTTATAAATTCTATAACAATCAGAAAATATTTGCAAGCATTTGTTTCCTCAAAATTACAATAAGTTATTTAAATACTATAACATTTTATTGGACTACAGTATTCCCATTTCAAACATTATTACTCTTTTGAGAAGGAATTTTTTTTCTTTTTCTGATTTTCTTCTTAGAAGAGAAGTGAAATGTGTTCATTGAATCAGTCCCAAAGCATGAATCTTGTTCTATATATCTGCAGTAAAAAACAAATACACACAGAGGTGGCACAGCCACAAAACATGCTTCTAATTTTAGATGAAAAGTAGATGTCAGACACCACATATGGGGGTATGGTTACACTGTAAGTTTGGCTCCTTCTGAGATTTACTGTTGCTGGGTTTGCATTTGTAATTCTGCTGGCTAACACATTTCTGTAGAAAGCTAAAAGAGTAGTTCCCAAAATGTGCATTATTAACCTGATTTCCTGTAGTACTTTGTTATCATCTATTCTCCATCCTGAAATGCATTCAAAGCATCTTACTGAAACTACTAGTAGACTTCAAATTTCTCACAACTCATATTCCCTTTTAAACGCAATTATTTAATTAGATGATTGCTAGGACTTAAAACTGCACCCTCAGAAGATTCACAAGACAATAGGAAAGCTCTTGACACGATTCAGTGGATACTGGACTGATCACATAATCTTTTCAAAAATCCAAGTCAACTGCTTTAGCTGTTAATTCTCATTCACCAGTGACACTAATGATACAATAGTACAATATTTCTACCAATAAGCACACGAGAATTGGATTATAACCATTTGGACATTGGAAAGTTCTTCACAGAAAGAGTAATTGGGCATTGGAATGGGCTGCCCAGGGAGGTGGTGGAGTCACTGTCCCTGGATGTGGTACTCAGTGACATGGTCTAGTTGACAAAGTGGTGTGGGGTCATAGGTTGGGCTTTACTACCTCAAAGGTCTTTTGCAAAATAGCTGATTCTGTGATTCTGTGGTTCTGTGATCATGTAATTATGACAAAGTAGAGAGAAATGGGAATAACAAATAACAAGGTAATGTATCCAACACACTACACCTAAACTTGAAAATAAGGCTTTAACAACAGTATAGGAGATAATATACATCTTGCTAATTACCTTAAAAGGAGAGTAGACTTGATCATCTGGAAAACAGAGACTTCATAATGTGCTGCAAAAGTTTTATTCTGTATTGAATTTTGAATTCTGGGTCCTGGTTTGCCGGATCAGAGATGCTCAGGTTTACAACCAGGTTAAAGTTCACTTTTCATTAGAAAGAGCAGTCTCTGATGGCATCCACAGAAACCTCCCTGAAATTTGCAAACAAAGGCAGGTCTTGCTTCATATTATTTGTTTGTTTGTTTAAGTTAAACTAAAAAGTTGGGAAACAGAGGAGCTGGAAATCCATCAAAATCCCCCACTGACATTGCAATACAAGGAAAGTACTTGAGTGTCACAGTCAATTTAGAAATGCTTTGTGATTAGTCATTGTGCCAAGCTTTTAATACCTAATAAGTCACTTTCCTACTGCAAATATGGTTCTTTCTTAGAAGTTCCAATTACATTTTGAGTATTACATAGGGGAATTTTGACCTCAGGATTATTTATCTGATGCATGGTTTCTAGCAGCTTTGTAGGAACTTCCTGGAAATAATAGTATAAATAATAAATAGCAAGTTAGAGTGGGGAGTGGAAGGACAGGATGATAAAAATAAATAATCGTGGCTTTTTTATTAGTTTTACATCAGTTCAGTTGCACTTTCAATAGACATTGTCTTGATGCCTTCTACTAATTGCAAGTTTCAAATTCTATTCTAGCAGTTAACTACAATAATGTAGGAAAAAGGTACTCATCTTAAGTAAAAGGATTTGGATTTTTTTTCACCACAGAGAACTCAGAACCTAATACATCCTATATCAAAACACACAAAAATAACCTATAAAAAGTACTGTAGTAATGATGATGCTGGTAATTCTTATAAGACAGTAACATGAATATAATAAAAACTGATGTAAAGAAATTTAGGAGTATTCATTCAAAGAGTTGTTTCTAAATATCAGAGGAGGTAGACATTAAATATACCTCTAAATATTTTTAATTTTAGCTGCACAGAGACTTCTTTTAGATTCTCTTCAGAGAATTAAAATTAGAAAGAAGGAGGGTTGTTTTCACTTGTAAGTCTTTCATAACTGAAGAACACAATTACTACACAGAGGCTTAAAAAGCACAGAGCAATTATGTAAAATCAGTTGAGGCTGTCTAAAACTTGGCTTTGAAACAAAGGTTCATGGAGGAAATGCTGAAAATTACTTGGCAGTAATTGTTCTTAACAATGTAGGTTAATAACTAGTGTTGGGTCTGATTCTGATCTAACCCTGACCAGTTTTTTTCAAATGATTTACATCAAATTATCCATGAAGTTCACTGATAAGAGCTTTTATTGTGACCTGTGTCATAAAATCCTTCTCAAGTAATCGATTACTTGAGAAACCTTCAAATTATTGTATCACTTATTACTTGCTCCCTCATTTGAACTGTGCAGTAAAAAATACTTTAAAAAATTAGTTTGATTTTTTTGCAGGAAAACCAGGAATATATTTGTTTTGGTTCACAAAAAGATACTCTAAATATAAGTAATTCTCTGCTGCCAAGACTGGACTTGTAGTTTACAATAAAACTGTACTCATTTATGAACTAATGCATTGTTCTAATAATACTGTTCTCATTTTCTCAGACCAGATAGTCCATCCAGTATTGCAAAAAGGACATAAATGTTGACTGTGATCATAAAGTTAGAAAAGCAATTGACATGTATTAAATAATATTGTCCTGTTGATGTGAAAAATCATTTAGTCTAATTGGAAAAACCATACTTTTGTTATATGAGAACTTATTAATTTACTCTTTCTATGACCTCAATGGCAAATATTCTCTGGATTGAATAATAAGTAGGAATTAGGATAGTATGGAAAATTCTATTGATATGAGTAAAATATAGTTGCTTATATTCCATATTTTAGGGTAGAGACAGATTCTACAAGCCAGTTATGGGTTTTTTTACAGGTCTTATCCCAGTTTTGTGAGAATTTTCTTCTTTCGCTAGAAATAGATAAACTTTTGTTGCATCAGACTACGCTGCATTATTTATTTGTTTATGCTTGATTGCCTTCTCCATAGAAACTCTTATACCTTTTACTTTTCTGTTAATTTTTTTCATTATAAACTGAAAAAAAAAACAAACAAAAAGCCCAAAAAAACCCAATTGCAAGTCATTTCAGTTTAGGGATGCAAAATATACGATATTCTACAAAATATTCCTACAGCTTTTAAGAAATGTTGTTATGATTAAATAGATAGTCTTTCTTTTAATTGATATTATGAAGAATATTACTTCCTGTAACTTAATTGGGTTCTATAGCTAAATGTTTTTTAAAATGGTGTAATAATTCCTGCATCATTACTTACTCTCTCATTGTCCCATAATATATGTATTAGTTTGATGTTTTTATGATTACATTTTAGTCATTATTTTATGTGCAAATTGTCCTATATACAAAAATAAAACATCTGTTTCCAAAAATCAATATACAGTATGATTCATGCTACAAAAAAATATAGACTGAAATGACCAGATGACCAATTAGCAGAAAGAGAAATAATTCTAAAAATGTATTTGTCATCATAGAATGATAAAATTATTTGGATTGGAAGGGACGTTAAGGGACCTTAAGTATCTAATTCCAACCCCCGTGGCATGGTCAGGGCCACTTTCCCCTAGACCAGCCTCATCCAACCTGGCCTTGAACACTGACAGAGTTTGGGCATCCACAGCTTCTCTGGGCAACCTGTGCCAGTGCCTCACCACCCTCACAGTAAAGAATTTTTTCTGATACCTAATCTAAACCTGGCCTTTTTTCAGTTAGAACCATGACCTCTTGTCACTACATGTCCTCATGAAACTTTACCTTTCCAGCTTCCTTGTGCCAGGCCTCCTTTACTGATGGCTGCCGTGAGATCTCCCTAGAGCCGTCTTTTCTCCAAACTGAACAGCCCAACCCTCTCAGTGTGTTTCCCTACAGGAGGTGCTCCAGCCCCCTGAGCATCTCCACGGACTTGTTCCAGCAGGTCCACATCCTTCTTATGCTGGGAACACCAGAGCGGGATGCAGCACTGCAGGTGGGGTGTCATTAGTGCAGAGTAGAGGGGAGAAATACCTCGACCTGCTGGCCTCATTTCTATTTGTGCAGCCCAGGATGCAGTTAGCCTTCTGGGGTGCCACTGCAAATTGTCAAACCTATTGATATTCTCTCCCACCAACACCCCCAAGTCCTTCTCCTTAGGGTTGTTCCCAATCTATTCTTTGCCAACACGTTTTTTGTGCTTTGGCTTGCCCTAACCCAGATGCAGGACTGCTGAAGTTTATGAGGCTCTCACAGGGCCCCCTCTTAAGTGTGCTCAAGTCCCTTTGGATGCCATCCCTTCCCTCCAACTTTCACGATGAAATCCAGCATCCTAAACCTACTCACTGTCACAATTTATTCTTGTACTTTTGAGATGTCGTTGTGAGATGAAAGTCACAGAATCACAGAAGGGATTCCATGGAGATGGAAGGGACACACAAGGACCATCAGGAACAGCACCTGGCTCTGCACAGGACACCCCAGGAGCAACACCACGAGCCTGAGAGCGTGTTCCAAATGATTCTTGTACTCAGGACGACTCGGTGCTCTGAGCACTTCCCTGGGAACCTGTTCCACTGCCCAGTCACCCTCTGGGTGATAAATCTTTTTCTGATATCCAGCCTAAACTTCCCCTGACTCAGCTTCAATTTCCTTGAATCCTGTCACTTGTCACAAGAATGAAGAAAATGGAGAAACATATTCTAAGACATTTCTTTACACTCTGTTATTGTCCATGTTGCAAAAGGAAAGATTTTTCATTAACAGAGTTCAAATTTCAAACTCAAATTGATAGATATGCATATGTCTACTGCCTCATTACCTATATATATTACCAAAATTTTATAATAACTGAAGAACTGTTAATTGTGCTCAGAGATACTGGTAACTACATTAAATTTTACATTACATTAAATTACATCTGGATTTTCAGAACTGCAGGATAATCAGTGTCCTGCAAGAAGGCAAAGGAATTTGCTCTATAGCCTTGAAAATTTTGTCATTTTTACTTCAGTGCTTTGTAATTATGAGAACTTGCACATTCTACCAAGATTTGGACTCTCAATTTGGATGGACAAAAAAAGCATGAATTTCACACCAGTTCTGTCTAATTTCTGATGTATCTACATTTCCACATCACACTAAACAGCAGTCACTGTTTCTGTTCTACTGCTATTAATGCAATGCCATAAGGAAGCTTACCAAAGAGCATAGAGAATTTCAGAACAGGAATCCAGTGATTTTGCACATCGTGGAGATTTCCACTTTCAAAACATATATTGGTGCTTTTGATCCTTAGATCTTCCACTTCTAATTTAATGCTCATTTCTGTCAGTATCAACTGGGGATCTGCTCAAATCCACAAATAAGTCTCTTTCTGAACTCCATGTATATTCTGAATTTGGAAGAAATGTTTCAGATAATTAACATTTCATTTATTTCAGATTTAGTCAGATAATTAAGATTTTTAGTAACAGTGATATTGTCTCAACAGAGATTTTTTTCTTTTTTTTTTTAATTGTGAGGTTTTATAACACCTAAGCATGTATTTCAGCATTCAAAACTCAGTCTGAATTCAACACAGAAGATGCAATACAACTACTGAGTGCAGCAGTCTATCCTGTGCAATCTCTACTCCAGAGAACTTTGGACAGTACAATATAAGTCACCATGGAAGATAATTTATCTCCAGTGTTTTAAATTAAAGCAGCTTTGTGGAGGTTACATCGATTTTTATGTTCCCTTATAGAAGGCATTGTGTAATTCAGGTAGTAATTCTGATCATTGGATGAGAGAGATATTTAGTTTGAAAAGTTTCCACAGCTGTAAGTGACAAAACCCAAAGGTAGAGAACCTCTACTCTCTGTTTACTTGCAATAATCCTTGCACTCTAATGCGCTCTGACATTACAGGTGGTTAAAGATAAATACATGCAATCTTATCTGATCTATGAAACTTTGAGCATGTCTAGAACAAAATAAAAATTAGATTTCTTTAAAGATCAAATATATGAAGGGCAAGGTTATTATTTGTTTTTTGTTTTGTTTTTTTTTTTTCTATAGAAAACTATGGGCCAGATTTTCTTACTCTCTGATTACAATTTCAGCTTTTTACAAAGATTTAGTCAATTGTCCCCTATTGCTGGAGAATGGAGGTACCTGGATGGTGGAAACTTGGAAGACAATATGGCAGTCATAAAAGAAAAAAAAAAAAAGAAAAAAGGGAAAATAAACACTTCAGAAAAAATACAAGCTTGTGCCTACTTATGAGGTGTAAAATCCCAAGATTTTATGGCCTTTAGAGAAATCAAAGTAATTTCTGGATAAACAAAATTCCAAGAATAATCTTCTTCTACAATATAAAGTAAATATTTCTCTATGAAATGCTAGAAGGGCATAGAACAAAATCATGGCTTTCAGACAGTATTAGTTCAGCATACAATGACATAAAAATGACAAGTAAAATCAAAAATTACTCCTGGACTGATATCTCAGGGCAGGTAAGAAAGGCCAGGGCATTACAAATGGAATTAGCAGCATGTTAGGGACAAGAATCCAGTCACAGTTCACCTGTGCAGTTATGGTTAGTAAATTAAATATTATATAATGAATATGGCAGTAATATAGTCCCAATAGTTTGCACACCTAGACTACAATGAACTCAGTGAAAATGTTACAACATTGTTGATGTCCCACTGTATGGTCACATATAAGGAGATCTTGTAATTTGGTATGCTGTGTTTGGTTATTAAATTTTTTTTGTCCAATCATTGAGGAGACACATAGAAAAATTATTTACAGCTTTCTTCTAGCATAAAACTTTGACTTCCTGACACAGAGTGACACAGGTCAGACCTAAAGTTCATGCAGCCATTGGCATTGGCCAATGGACAATTGGGCACTGGCATGTATTTTACCACAGCCAATGTCATTCAGCAAGGCATATCACAGCTTCATCACAACTGCACAGTGGACCTTTACTCTTGTTCCTCTCTGAACTTGTACTAAACAGGCAAACTCAGTAGTTTTGAACTGGAATAGATGTTATGTCTTGGAATATATAAAGCTCTATCACAAAATCAGAAAACACATTTACATAATTCTCCAGGGTGTGCAGTCTTCAGGGTTCCTTCATTTGGCAGTGAAAAGATAACAAGTAACAAGCAAATTATTGAGCAAAGAAAGGAAATAATTAGGTAGAATATAACATTTCCAAGAAAACATTACAACAAAACTATGTAAGCTTCAATAGCTGTATTATCCAATTGTTATATAATTCACTACTTGAAATAATAGTACAGTCCTGTAAATAGTTATAATTCTTGAATTGCATATCATTATTTAGGTGAAATGTGAAAGAATTGTGACTCAGAATGTGGAAAAAGTCCTAGAATGAAAATAGCAGAAAGCTAGAATATAGAGGAAGATGGTATTTGAGGAAAATAAAATCCTTTCTGCACTAGTCTAAAATTATGTCTAAATAGGAAAGTGAAGGTGATTCATGAAATCCAAGGGTCAAAGAGGGAAAAAGAGAGAGAAAAGGGTTAGGGTTAGGATTACTGTTAGGGTTAGAGCACGTCTTAGGGTTAAAGTATGTCTTAAAGGAATAAATGGTGTGGAAAACAAAGCCATGATTACTAGCATATTTGGAAAAAATTTAAACTTTTCATCCAGCATCTTTAAAGCCTGCCTACAGGGATTTCAGGCTGTCCTTTATAGATATGGAAAGCAGACACCTGTTATTGTTTTTGTAAAGAGTTATAATAATTTACTTCTAGTTTAAATGTTTTTCTTTAAAATTTTGGAATACAGTGGTACCTAAATGAGAATGCATTTAAAATTCTCTCATCTGTGAGAAAGACCTTTGTTTTACCTGAAACCAGAGAAACCCACTGATCTGTTTTGCTTCTCCAGTTAGCTAAATCTGAGCAATTTGCAGGGGTATTAACTAGAGACAAGCTGTTTGTGATTAATGGAGAAATTAGTGGCGGGAAGACTGCTAAGTAGATTTAAGTGTGTAAGTCTGGAAAAAAAGAATTTTACACAAGAATAAGACTGCCAAAATATATTCCAAATAAAAATAAACAAACTCTATTTAGACATTCTGTTTTCTGCATGAGACATGAGACTCAAAGACATTCTCTAAGGCAGGCAAACACTGTAACCCAAAATGTTAAAGTCTGAAAATGCTGCTCAGAAATATGAACATTGAATTACTGTGAGCTATGAATTCTCCAAGCATTTATGTAATCTCAATGAAAGCAATAAGATAATTTAATTCTATTGATGTGGTGTGGATCCACTGTGCATTAATCAGAAGGCTGGAATACAAAAACAGGTTCTCTGAGACCACTAATCTGAAAAGGCAGGACCTGATGAAAAGGGAGTTTCTTGTACCTTATGAAATTATTTGCCTGTGAAAGGTATATGTGTTTCTTTGAATAATCAGAATAGAAAAGTGTGTTCCATCCAGAGTAAAAAAGTCTAGGTTATTGAACAATTTGGTTTGGATGCAGATATTCCAAAGAGCACTGTGTTAAAAACTTTGTCCTTAAATGTGTGATGTTGTCTAGAAGAAAATGACAAGTTTTTGTTTAATTCTAACCAAACAGAATTTTTTTCTGGATTGATCATTTTTTACACCTTCACATTTTTGAAAAACACATGAAGGATTTTTTTATCACCCTAGTCTTCCCTTATCTCTGTGATCTACAAAACAGCATTAATTAGATTGCTTCTAATGTACTCTGAACATATTAAAATGTAACCTAAGGTGGTTTATTTTTAATAAATGCTTTCTAGCTCTGGTAATTATTCTCAAACTTCCAGTTAGAAGGGCTTGTTTTATTTTCAGAGCTAGCAAGTCTGTCTTTACCTTCAGCCCTGCCTTCAAGTACGTGAAGGAGTTCCCTTAGAATCTGGACACCTGCCTGCCGAGAGAAAGCAATTTTTCAGGTAAGATGAGGAGGTCTCAAGCTCTGCTCTCCAGTAAGGAATTTGTAGTGTCTGCCTAGGCAGATTGTTTCAGCAGCATGTGCTTTATCAAGGTCTCAGCTCCCTGAAAAGGCTTCTGGTCATAAAAATAAGAAGTGTCATTTTCTCTTTGCGATGAATTCTTTCATCCAATCATATTCCTGTATGCAAATATACCATGGCTGGTTCAGATAAAAAGCACAAATAAAGCTAAAAGCTCAGTCAGGGTAAAAACCACTCTATTCTCTTTATACCTTATTTCACCTGTGTTTCAGGAACATCCTCAAACTTCTCAGCTGAAATCATGGAGAAACAAGGCTCAGACAGCAATCCTGCTCCAGTCACACCAGCGCTGCCAGAACCACTAAAAGATCTGAAAATTAAGTATACCAAGGTTAGTAGCACTTGCTTTTCCTAATCTTCCTTATTCATTCACTTCAGACAGTAGGATATGCTCGTTTTAACCTTATATGAACTATGGAAGACACTGTAAATCAGTGCTTAAAATATTTACTCTGGCTGAATTCTGATTTTCCACATATTAGCAAGTGATTTTCAGTGATCATTTTAACCTAATTTAAAGCACCTATATGTGCATGCATGATAGAATCATTCTATATTTCACTTGCTGTGGGTGTTGTTTTTCTCCTGAAACAAATTTTCATCAGTTAAAAGTTTACCAGAAAGTATAAACGGAGCAAATAAGGAAATGTTTTGGCAATATTATTTTTCAAAACAGTGAATTAAAACAGCAAATTACAATGTTAGCATATTGTATTGTGTTATAATCAGATTCAAATAATGATACCAGATAAGCTTACATGGAAAGGGATGTGTGAAAACAAAACTAAAATCAAATTAATTCTGATCACATATTTACATTAGAGAAAATGAACCTGGTTTTGAATTTGTTTTTCAGGTAAACAAGTAGCTAATAAACTAGATATGGTCTGCCAATCTAACTGTGCAATATAACTATAAACTCCTTGGAATAGAAAATTCTTTCCACATAGAGTTATAAATATAAAGAAAGTCTGGATCCAACTCTAATGACTCTTTGCTGGTTTTTATCATATTTTATCGTAGCGCACAGATATCTTCTAGAACTTTGAAAAAGTGCTGAGAGAAACTTTGCCCTCTGAAACATTCAGGTTTGAATTGATCAGAAAGGACCTCTTAACTCTGGAGATTGTTGATTACTGTTCTTTCATTTTTCTTGATATCATTGCAAGGAAAATAATTTTATTTTCTAGAACCACTGTTTAGTTTCTTTTCCTAAAGTGGGTATTCATCTAAATTAGTTCTTTTAAATTCCATCCTATCCATCCTTTTACACTCTATCCTTTTTTTTCTAATGGAAAAAAACTTCACCATGTTCCACTACATGTCTTTCTTGAATAAATAATACAGGATCTTACTTTGTAAATATTTAACAGGAAAGATATGTAGTTCTGCCATGTAGGAGTCTGCAACTGCTCTTCCTGTCTCAAAAAAGTTATTTTATTCTTTGATTTTTTTAGTTTTCTAAAGGAAAACAATAAATATGGGAAAAAACACAAAGTGAAGCAACTGAATATGCAATACACAAATTCCTGTAAATATTTCCATCCTTTTAAAATATTTCATTATTAAGAATCTATTCTGTTAGTACAAAAAAGCAACCAAAAGACAGCGAGCACTGTTGAAAAGTCTAGTCTGTAGTGTGCAATCAAGGACAGTGTCATATAATAAATATTTATTTTGCCTTGACAATAGGTACCATTTCCTTAAAAGCTGCATATAAATTCTAACTGTGTAGAAAAGCAATGCACTTGTTTATAAAATCTAGCACACATCTGTGGGGACTTGATTTTTGCAATGCTTTCCTCCTCTCTTCAAATATCACATAGGATTTTCTGAAAGCCCCAGCATTGTACTAAGTGATAGGGAGTTGGGAAAACAGAAATATCTCCACATATACAACATTTATTCCGCAATTTAATAAGGCCTCTGCACTCTTGTGTACCTATCCCATTCCTCTCTGGTCCCACACAAGCTGGAACATGGGATGTGAGTGACTAGTAACCCTGGAAGGATCAAGAGGAGGGAAGCACTAATTACTGCTGATGTTTTAGCCTTTCTGTTCAAATCAGCTAAAACCAGATCCTTCATCTTCGCAACCTCCAATTTATCTTTTTCTACCATTGCATAATACCAACAGTCATCACAAAAGGATCTGAAGAGAGTTCTGCAGGAGATGTTCCAAGGACTCTCTTTACTTAACATTCTATTATATTTTCTATGTTTGGGATCACCTGTGACTTTTCACATGGTTCTCTTAACTAAATGATCTATAGATTGGTATAGCTATATTTCAGAGTAATCCTTTTACATATGGTATAACACTTAACACGCTTCAAGAAATTTGACTTTCAGATATTAAATCAAATGTATTTTAAACACTGAAATTGGCTTGGATTTTGAACCATAAAGTAATCTTGAATTGGTTTCATATATGAAACTTCTTTAAAGGTATTTCCATTAACCCAATAAGTTGGTAGCTAGCTAAAAATGTGTTAGTAAATATTTTACTTAGTCAATATGGAGGAATTATACAACGATTGTTTGACAAATGCTTTCTGTCATGATGCTTTCACATACACTAAACCCTGTAGTACTCCTTTAATCAGAGAAACTCAGGTTAGTTAATTATTAGGTTGTCAAATTGCACGAGGGGAAGAAAAGGGCTGAACATTCTCTTGCTCAGCCACATGTGGAATATCAGGAAGTGTGGAAGGGTAAGACACTCTGAGTAAAGAAAAATTATAGCTGAACATTAAAATGCTGCACCCACTAGCTTCAAAAACAAAGGTCAGGCATAAAAGCTCAAAAACGTAATTGGAATATCTGGGGAAAGGTAATGAGCTAGAAAGGTATGATAGAAACTTACTCTTTCTAAGATCAGCTCACTTTGTATACACAGAGTCACTAAGTGGAAAATCAAAAAAATTACATAGTATTTAACAGAAAGAGTATATTCTCTTATTATTAGTCCATTGCAACAATAAAATTTAATTCCTGCATCAATAATAGTATATTGCAAGGGAGAGAAAGAAAGCTACATGCAATATTAGCCAAATAAAAACTTCTTTTTAGGAAAGGAAAAAGTAAGTGAGAAGAAAAAAAGAGAGATTTCACAGCAGCATCTATATTGACATACTTCTTTAAGCTTGAATTTTCACTATTTGGTAGTACTTTAAGAAATGCCACATATTTTAATTTTATTGCTCAAAGAATACAGTGAGATTCCATAACATATTTTGAGACTAGTAAATTAGAACACATAGCACTTGAAATGAGCCTTGTCTTGAGCTACATAACTTTAAGGCTTAGCTGTATCTGTACAATTTACTGCCAAGTAAATTTGTAGTGAGTCACTGTACTCAAGAGTACCTGAGTGGCTGTCACAATCTATATAAGCAGGACTGAACACATACTGCAGTTATTCAGCGCTGTGCACCACCTCACACAAGTGATGCTGAACTGCCTCCAGCACATGTCCAGCCTCAGCCCTGGTACCTCCTCATTGTTCCTGGCCTGTAAAAATGTGCTCTTTGTGAAATTCCCTGCTTTAGAGTCCACACGAGAAAGCATGAGACCAGTCAGATAAGCAAGGGCTCAAATCTGGTGATCACTTTTATCTTTGTAAAACAGAAAACTGGGCTCATTTGAAGAGGATTGTCAAGAAAAGTTTTGTTATAGCCAGGGGCAGATTTAAGGTGGGAAGAGGCTTTGCTTTTTTGTACACTGCAAGTTTGAAAGAGTTTCTGATATCTAAGCAGAAGATAGTTTAGACCTTTATTTCCATGTTTAAAAATCTATCCTTAATAGTTAAGTTAGGGAATGTCTACATTACCTTTCTTGACAACATCTCTGTATGAATAACAATGTGAATCAATATTAGTGAATTATATAAAAACTCCTCCTGAACAAACAGTGAGTTTATAGAAAGATGCTGAATATGGGATCAGTGCAGCAGCAGAAATTTTCTTTTTAACCTGTACTTTTAAGTTATTTTGCAGAGGCACTGAAGCTTGAAACCCTCTACAGACTACATAGCAAAAAGATATGATTCATGAGATGATGACACCTAATGTAAAGACCCTAAATTTCTTTCAGCAGAGCTATGGTGCTTGTCAGTGGCAAAGCTGTACTGAGTAAAATGCTTTCTTCCTTCATGCAGCTCAGACACAAATATGGCACTGCCATCAGCAGATACTTTAGAATGAATTCACAATTCTTTCAAAATACTCCAGAACTGAAGGAAAAGAAACCATAGAGATGGTAAAAAAAAAAAAAAAAACAAAAAAAAAAACAAACCCAAACAAAACAAAACAAAGGGCAAAGTTCAGGTCTTGTCTCCATTCTCTGCTCAGTGAGTGATTTAATCTGAGTGGTGAAATCAACTGTGTAAACAAGGACACAAATGCTGTAGCCTTGCAAGTAACTTCAACACCAAATGGATGGTATTAGATCATTTGAACTGAAATCAATCATTTCAGAAATGCAAGATTTTATTGCCCTATGACTCTGAGGAATAAAGACACCAGAGGGTTTTTGACTGATATTACCTGTGCTTTATTTAAAATACTAAGCTCCAACAGTGTACAGTCTCATCTACTGGAAATCTGTATTTCCAATTTTACTGCAAAGAAATCTGAATAGTCATTTACTCTTTGGGTTGTTGAAATGATAATTAAAACAATCATCTCTCCTAAAATTCCAGTGAAGTAACAGTTACAAATATCTATAACAATATTTCTAAATCTTCGCAAAAAGAATTTGTAGCCCTAAACCTGGTGAGCCACAGACAGCCGCCACAGACAACCCAATGCACAGCACTTGCCCCAGAGGGGGAGGTCCTTTGCATTTATGTCTGACTCACTGACAAAACACTCTAACCTATTGTACAAAGATCCCATCCATTGTTTTCTGCTGTTAGCTGGTACTTCAGTGTTGCCTGGATTTAGAGATCCACACCCTGTTTGTAGAAAATACTCCACAGCATTTTATGAGCATGGCTGCATGCACGTTAATGAGTACAATTGCCTGACATGTGCTAATACAGCTTATATAAGAGTTTTGATTTTTTTTTTCTCCCTTCCCATTTTTCTTGCCCCCATTTTGCAAGGCCACTATCTAGCTTATGAAAGACATAGGGGTAGTTTGATTTATACAACTCTGATGCAATATTGTATATATATATAATATAATGAAGTTATGTTTTAAACAGGAATGTTTATTAGAGACATTAATAAGATATATATTCTAAATTAATACTATGGGTGATATTGATTGGTGCAATAAACATAGTATTTAAGCAAGTACTTTAAACATTTCCAAAAATTGTATGTTTTTCTATTATTTCTTTCACAGACAGATATGAATTTGGCATACTGTAACATCATAGCAGTGTTACGTTAATATTTACCTTTAACTTTGTCTCTTTTCTTGACAATGGCTTTTTTCATAGTAACCATTTCACCACAATTGGAATTTTGTGTGGATATTCTTATAACTAGCTTCATCACCTTTCAAAAATTTCCATGGACTTAGATATTTATTTCACAGACAACTTTTGTTAGATTAGGAGTTTGATCAGTTTGATCAGTCTGCTTGCCAGTCCTGATGGTCAGAGGTGGCAATGACACTGTCTAACATGCCCACAAAATGACAAGAAGAAAAATACAGAACGGTACTAATAGAGGAAGATATTAATATATTAACAGACTGTTGGCATATCCATTTAGAGATATTAATTGTATCACTGTTAATGGTTATTAATAAACTATTCACCAATAATTAACAACTACTCAACCAGTTTTGATACTATGCAGAATATTTATTCCCTGAAATCTGCCATATTTTAATAGCATATGTGGTTGTGCTGGAAGGATTTATTCCTCAAGTTTCTGTGACAAAAAGCATTTATCCTGCACTTCTGGCATCTTGAAGACAGTAGTCTTGCCATGTCTTGAGTCAACCATCATCTACTTAGCCTACACCAAAGTCTTTTCTGGTTTTCTATTTCAAAGTTCCTGTTTCTCTAAGCAGCAACACTAGGTTCTTTGTCCTAATGGAGAGTGCTAGCTGACCTCACTGCTAGACTCCAGTAGCTAACTGTGGGGCAGGATGTTCTCCCCCTAGAAAGAAGCACAATTTGAGCTCAAAATTCCTGGTAGAGTGAGTCAGAGTCTGACATGTCCCTGTAGGTGAGCACAATTGAGATCTCATACACATTCCTGGAATGCAATGGCACTGGAAGCCACTTTGAAGGGCAGCACCAGCCCACCAGCATCAGGAGGGTGGGCTCAAGGTACTGGTAGGACAGATTAGCATGGCATACCCATTTCAGCACTGACTTGAACCCAGAGATCGCAGAGGGTCAAGCAGAGAAGGACAGGTACTGGTAACTTTGGACCGTATACTTTATCATGCCCACTCCAAGAAGTGTACAAAACACTTATTAGCAATTTATCCTCCTCTTTTCAACAGCTGTGCATTTATCGGGTCTTTTCAAGGAACATTTCCTTTCTGCTTGAAGGTTAACCTACAGTTAAAAAGAAATTAAACCACTTTGATCACTTCACCAACAGTGCCCCAGAGATGGCAAGTTCTAGAGTAGTACAGATCTTGTGCACCCACAGGTAAGGCCCAGGCTCTGTTTTGCATTTGTGAACAGGGATAAGTACTTCGAATTTCAGCCAGAGGTCCTTTAGTATGTCCTAAGCACACAGAACTGTCCGGCTGCAATTATGTACAATGTGCTCTAATATAACCCTACTTGAGCAGGGAGATTGGACCATATGACCCCACTGTGATTCCTTCCAGCCTTATCCATTCCATGATTCTTTAACTCATTCAATTGACTATGACAAGGTTTTTTCAGGCTCAGCTTCAATTTCACAAAACCTTGCTATTGCTTTTGTTTCTTTGTGGTTATGGTTTGGTTTGGTTTGGTTTAGTTTTGGTTGGGATTTTCTTTTTTTGGCAGGAGAGAGTGAAGATAAATCAAAGCAAAGCGAATTAAAACAGTTATCTCCAAGATATTCTTAATTCAATATACTAAACTTACTAAATCCAAGGACTAGGTTTACTTCTTCCAGGCCATGTAACAGAAAGAGCCTGAATTGTTACCAACCCTGTGAGCATGGGAAACATTGGTAGGTTTCCTTAGGTCATTTAGGGCTGAAGCTCCCTTCTACTTCACAGAGAGGAAGGACCACTTTACAACAGCATATTTTTATGACATGAAACAAAGTAAAAATGCAATGTAGATAAAGTTTTCCTCTCCAAAGGAAGTGAATTTTTAAAAAAACTGATCCTGGTTAAGTGTGTATGTGATTACTCATCTCTTCAGAATAATCTAATAACAGCTATCCAGTTTTAGTTCAGACTTCTGTCAATCTGGCATCTCAGCTATGAAAGGTAGGTTTATGCACCAAAACATAGAATAGACCACAGCTATATATGTGTTACTAATATTACTGCACTTCTTCTTCCCCTACAGATATTTATAAACAATGAATGGCATGATTCAGTCAGTGGTAAAAAATTTGCAGTCTTTAACCCCGCAACTGAAGAGAAAATCTGTGAGGTTGAAGAAGGTGACAAGGTAGGGTTTTCTTTCTTGCCCTTAACTATAACTTTAATTTCAGTGCACCTTAAAAGTAGGAAGGCAAGCAGCAACTTGTGTAATGTAAAACATCCCCTTAGATGGACCAGCTTCATCCTGTATACCTTCTTTCACAAACCCTTTTTTAATAAGGCATAATATTTTTTTGTAAAAAGACGCTGAAAAACTGAGCTACCTTAGGCTTATATGAGAAAAGTTCTGAAGAAATATTTTTTGCTGATTTGTTTTATTAATATTATTGATTCTTTTTCTTATCTGTGATCATTGACATCTAAAAATTTAGTTGGGATTTTATTTTATTATTCTGTTACATTTTCTTCATTACAAATTAATATAATATTGTTCATTAAATTTATATAATGCTTTTTCTTATAGAAAATATAAAAAAGACAAATACTTATCATTTCCGACAAATTTTGTGAAGATGATCACTACCATGAATATTTTTAGCTATTTGTAATCTCAGTACTGCCTCCTACAAAAATTTTGTTTTGTGAAAATCATACCGGAACTTGGTGCTAAAAATTGCTTTCAAGCTGAAGGTAGCCTATCAAATAATCACTAATTCACCAAAACTGACCTCCTTATAGTGTGTTGAATCAATGAAGAAGATGATTAAAAATATTGTTCAAAACTGTAAAGAATATTTTTTTTAATTTTTATGAGATTCTTTAGTGGAAAGTTTCAGATAGATGCCATGTAATCAAAGATATGACAAAAACCTGAGATCTAATCTCTATTTGTTATGTTTGTGTTTTTCTTACAAATAGGACTTGCCTAGTGCTACTATATAGCTCAAATCTAAGAAAAGTGGTGTTTTGTTGTTTTTTTTTTAATAGGATAAACAATGTGTGTAACAGCATTAAAAGTGTTAACCAAAGAAATGGTTTTTTAATATATTCTGAGAAAGTAAATACAAGAAATGAAAGTTTAATTTCCAGTCCACAAGTTGACTGTTACTGGAAATAAAGCTGGTTTTATAATTAATGGTTTGGTTCTTGCACATATGTATTTAATTTTCTATATTTCCATTTCAAAGTTAATCTGCATACAAAAGTGGTTTTTTTTTTTCACATTTCTCATAAAATGATATATTCATTTTAGGCAAGAAATATGCATCTCTAGAATGTTTTGTATAACAAGAATTTTTTGAGCTTAGCATCAAAATCTTAAACACCTTTTTATCCTGTAGACCTAGTGTAAAACTTTTAAGTTTGTCTGTGTTATAAGTTCACCAAAAATTATTGCCAATATAATAAGGACATGCTTTTTCAGAATCTTTTAATATACTGTACAGAAATTCAAACAAAAATTCACACAACTTTTATTCAGGGAAATAAAATTCTCTTTTAAGAAATACACTCTGAATCATCTTCTCATTAAATCTTTTTTACTCTGGTCTGTAATCTCATCTAATAACCTTTGTTTCTAATTTTGTCTAGTACTTAAGCAATAGTGACTACAAATTACTTAGAAGGTCTTAATGATGTCACATTTTAAACATTTTCTTAGAGAAATATGGCTGAGAAAGTCTGATTTTTAATTTTTTCTCCTGGAATGAAATTGTTTTTAAAAATCTAAACACCTGAAGTTTTTCAAAGGTTTTTTTTTCTTTAATACCAGCTATCTATAAGTAGTGCTGAAACATTGATAATTTATTGTCCCCAAATTAAATTACTTATAACCTGCTACTGTTCACTTACCATTCAAAATTTTTGCAGCTTTCTTTCCTAACAAGCTCTCTACCAAATCATTAAATGAAGAGATAATATTATTCAAAACACAGGTTTGCTTTCTCTTCAATAATTTTGCAAACTAATGTGTAATGACAACTGTTGTTAACTAAATTGCCTAGTGAATGGTGCAGATCTAGTAAATTACACAGTCATTATGAACCTAATATGCAAGAGGCTAGACTTCAGACAATGAGCCAAGAGATTTTAGGAATTTAATTTGTGCATTCAATAGGGTTGACAAAGGCCTGCCCACTGCCTTGCAGTGGTGTTTTAAAAAAGAAGAGGAGATTACAAAGAACTGACATATATGTGGTTGGGAACAGTTTTTTTCCAGTTTGATGGCTCTTTCAAGCTACATTCCTAATTCTAAATGCCCCTAGTACTAATAAAGCAGCTCACCAAATGGTCAGCATATGTAAACTAAATGTACTTCTGTAAGAAAACTAAACTGGCTCAGAAAGGGGTTTTTATACTCATAGTGTAGATTTATGTAATGAAATTAAATTTCATACAGTTCAAGGGC
Organism: Chloebia gouldiae; assembly: GCA_003676055.1. Taxonomy (NCBI): domain Eukaryota; kingdom Metazoa; phylum Chordata; class Aves; order Passeriformes; family Passeridae; genus Chloebia; species Chloebia gouldiae. The sequence goes on along the minus strand of QUSF01000036.1, from coordinate 1,173,231 downwards.
AATCTTTTTTTATTACATTTCATTCACAGCCCTATATTAGTCTTATATTATTTTTTCTCAGTTTTAATTATTTCTTCATTTCTAGTACAAAGAACATCAGACCATGTAGCTTTAATTTATGTCCTTCATATTCATATATTTTTTCTCCTTCTCTTTTTCCAGTTAAGGCCAAGCCACAGTCCTTGAGTCCTATTGCAAAGATGTAGAAAATTTGTGATAGGGTTCACAGATAGTGATGAGGTGTTTGACAACATGCTGACAGATTCTGAAGAAAATCAATTCTTAATTTGATAGATTTCAGATACCTGGTGTAGGTGACTGGTCAGTATTATTCTATAGTAATGGCTATGCTATTCATATAGCTCCTTCCTTCTTTTCAAAAATTTCCTGGAAAAACATTTGGAGGTTTTGTGGCCTTCTGCCTCACAGGTATGTGCTGAGCTTTCCAAGTCACTAACACACCCCACTCACACCTTCTTAAAATTTGTTGATGACTACCAATATCAGTTAAAGATTCAAGATCTCATTCATGTTTAAAACAATTGACTATCGTGTTGACTTAATTGAATTTGTTGACTTAGTCAACCTTGATAATGTTTTCCCTGGAGGAGATACTAGCAAACAGCAAAAAATGTTTGAAAAATATCCTTCAAACATTGCATGCAAATTTCTCCAGGAAATGTGGCCTATAAAGAAACTTTTTTACTCTTTTTTTTTTCCTGAAATTTTTTGTTTCTGACCAAGAACCTCTTTTCTATGTCACTGTTGTCATTGGTAAATTTTACAAGAATTTTGAAATACAGAAGAATTCCAAGTACTAAAAGAGTTTTTTCAAGAAATTGTAATTTTTTTCTTAAATCCTGGAATACCCTTCACACAGAATTGTTTCATTGTAGATTTTTGTTTTATAGTGAAAAGCAAATTATAAATAACAAAATATACGATAAAAAACATCAACAGACCAATTAGCTGTCTAACTTCATGACAGTGGTTAGACTTCAAAGAACCTAGGCTTAGCTTTTTAAACATGGTTTATTTTATTTTTAAAGTAATTTCATACAGAAATAGTTTTTAAAACTTTCAAAACTACATTTATTGATCCGTCTTCCTTACTAAAAAATTTGTGTTCATTTTATGAAATATCCTAAGGAACAGGCTTTTCTAACCTGGTCTTCATTGCCCTGTAAGATACTTTCAGATGATGACTAATTAAGCATTTACCTAACACACTCAGGCATCTCTTTCTAAATAAAAGAGAATAAATTATATCTTTATTGCAATTGCTTGGTGTGTAGGAAGGGCTTAAAAATCAAAATTTTACAAATTTTATATACTTTTATTTTGGAAACTTTGAGAACCCATCTGTTTCGCATAGAATTTTACATTCCTGATATTACAGCAGAAGTGTTTGAAAGAAAATAGCCCATGTATTTAACATTACTGATACTAATTTTGATTAGATTGGGTTTTTTTCTCTTATTTCAACTATATGTCAAACTTATGCTAAGATTTACACATTGAACAGCAAAAAAAAAAAAAAAAGAAAAAGGCTTGTGACAGAACCACTTATTGATCATGTAAGTGTTTTTGTTTTCTCCACAGGCAGATGTAGACAAGGCAGTTAAAGCAGCAAGAAAGGCTTTTGAGCTCGGGTCAACCTGGCGTACAATGGATGCTTCAGAGAGAGGAAGGCTCTTGAACAAATTGGCTGACTTAGTCGAAAAAGATCGTCTGATTTTAGCTGTGAGTATGATATATGAACAAAAGGATGAGGAGAAAAGTCCTGATTTTTACAGAAAGATACAAGAGAGTTTAACATGACCACTCTTTGGAAACCTAGGCTGTCTCAATATTTGGTTTTCTTCTCTGTAGCAAATGGACTTCTCTAAGCTGGCTTGCACTCCGGTTTATTAACACCCTATATCCACGAAGTACTTGAGTATTGGTTTGGCTTTAAAGTGATACTTAAACTGCCTACAACCACAGTAATTCGAATCACTGACTCTTAAGGGCACACTAACATTGATCCCATGGTTAATGCTTGTCTAATCTGAAGTCTGAATCAAGGCCTAAACTCAAAGCCTACCTTCATCGTTATAGATTATAAAAGTCAGAACTGGAAGAAATTTTGAATTTCATTACTCTATATTTTCTTATCATTAACTCCAGCTTGCAACTTGTAACAAATTATAAAGCTTAACCAAAACCAAAGGCAGCAATGTTTATTTTAAAAAGAACAATAACATGAGTGCTGGGGAATGATGCCCTTGTCACCCTTGCTCCAAGTAGGACACAAGAACAGACGAGAGACCAAATTGCAAGAGGAGAAAAAGAAGCTTTAACACAAAGGATTCTCCAGGTTATATAGACTGATACAATACATTCTACTTGATTGCCTAGTTAATAAAAACATCTTTCTCACACACCATCCTTGAAAAGAACAGAAAAACAAAATGGAAAAACACCACCTGCAGATTGTTTATACTAATAAGTTATCCCATTCCTACAACTCCCTAAAGATTCTCACAAGCCACTGTGAGAAACGATTGCTGTTTCTCTCTCCCTGACCAGGCTGGCATCCACATGCCCTCTCTCTGAAAACAACTGTGTACTGGCTATTTTATCACTCATAACAGAAGACACATTACTTGTAATGCTCTCACCTACAGATTGTGCACTAAGGCAAGAAATTACATATAAAATAGAAATACACCACCAATTTGATAAAGCCTAGTATCCTCCTCCTTGTTTTAAACTCCACTTATGATACTATTATTAAGGTGAGTTCTCTGCTACTTCAAGCACATTCTGGAATTAAAATTTAGGTGAGATAATTGCTTGTGCTGAGGATGAATCCTGGTTTTCTGCAAACAGCATAAAAATTTAGAGAAGGAAGAGCATCTAACATTCAGGACCATCACTCAGAGTGATCCAGTTACAGCTTGAAGTATTTAGCCATTAACCACAAAACACACTGTAGATAAGCTCATAAAATTTAAATCTTCAACTATGCAAAATCTGCAAGGCATCTGTTGCCCATTATATAGTAGAGCTTTCTAGGAGAAACCAAGTGTGGCTGGAACTTATATCCTTTAAAATACTAGATTTGAGTAGAGAGAGACAAAATTTAAAGAGTACTATATTCTAAATAGAGCAGAATACCATCTTGTCCATTAAATAATTGAATGAGCTGGAATGTCTTTCTTCATTGTAGAGTCTAAGGCATTACAAATGTAAAGAGGATGAAAATACAATCCTTTTTTTCCTACAGGAAAGGTGGAACATTGAATTATTTTTTGTTTACAATTGCCATTTTCATAATATAAAAGAATTGCTTTTCTTTGTGGCCTCTACCGAGTCTCTGTTTTACTGACTTTATTTATATTTCCTACAACCTAATCATCTTATGAATTATTTCCTTTTTTAGAAAAGATATGTATGAGTAAAGTGCTTTCCAGATTTTGATGAAGAGAGATGTTTTTCCACTCACACTTTATCCTACCTGCAAAACTAGTACAATAGTTTTGTACACATACTCCTGCAGATTAGAGATCAAAAAAGATGTCCAATGCTTATAGCAAAGTCATGTTCCTTGTTCATACATTTGACTAGGATTAAAATTATTCCATTTCAGTGCTTTATTTGTTGATAAGATGCTTCAGAGGCTCAGCAGACCTGTAGATAGCCAAAAAGAGCAAGTCAAAGCAAAGTACTGAAAGAGCCACTGAGAATTGTGTTAATTAGACTTCAATCTCTTGTGATGTTGAAAACTAGAGATTATATAAGTTTGAGGCCAGGGAAGAATTTTCTCCCATGCCCAAACAGAAGGAAAAGAGTGTCACATATATTACCTGGAATGGCAAGGACGTATCTTATTTAATGAGTTCCTTGTTGCTGAGAGCCATCAAGAATTGCTCTGTTCTGTTCCCCTCCCAAGTATGGTATCTGAAACGTGTCCAGTTAATTAAAAATATGGACTTCACAGGGGAGTTGTTGGTGAAAAACTATTCTTGGAGGATCTGTCTGTTGATCCAACCTAAAATGCTAAAGAATGCCAATCTGATTACATCTTGAAATTATAGTTTAGATCTTATAACTATACTTTGTGCCCTTCCTGCTGAATATTGTAACAAGATTGTTCATAGGGTTGAAGGTCTTCAATCTTTTTGTTTTGGAAAGCTTGAGAAAAATATTCTTGAAGTGTCAGAAATATGTTGACACTATTTAAGAACTGCTCATGATTTTTACGTTCCAATAGTTAGGGGCGTGGAAATTAATCCAAACCACACATTCTTTAGATTTGTCTGGAAAACAACCCTATTTAGAGACTATCTTCCATACAACTATTTATTTTTCATAACAAATTTTTCTCACTTAAGAATTCCAGATGGCCGAGCTCTTTCCTTTGCACATCAAACAATCAAGGTGTATTTAGGATGTTTTTACAAGACTTGAATCTTGCTGATATTTTATTTCCATCAGTTATTTGCACTGGTAATCCTTCCTAATCTCTTGATCTGTGCTTGCAGCATATTTAACGTAAAGTAGAACTGTGTAGCTGATTCATATAGGAAAGATGTTTTTTGAGTAAATCTTACCACTACAAATGCATTGTGATCACGATATCTGCATAGCTCAGTACAAATAAACCATCGTGAAAATTTCTCACTTTGAAATTGCTATATTCAGTTTTTTCAAAATGTGTTCTTCAGAGGGGAGTTAATCTAAATGGTTATTCTAAAGCTGAAATCCTCAAAGTGAACTTCCAAAAGCTAAATTACAAAGCACAAGCAAAAGAGCCATTATCAGTATTTGATATTAACTGTCTAATTGCTGTTGCCTACAGACAATGGAAACCATTGATGGTGGGAAGCTCTTCTCCACAGCCTATCTAATGGATTTAGGTGCCTGTATCAAAACTTTACGCTACTGTGCAGGCTGGGCTGATAAAATCCATGGGCGTACTGTTCCAATGGGTGAGTAGCTCTGAGATAACGAAACTACAGAACTGAGGCCAACACAAGCTGTAAATAACTGACTTTTATCTAAAAGTTGTGCAAGACAGAAAACATCTCCAATGGAAAATATTTTCAAAAGTTTTTAAGATAGATTATTAAAGAGTTGTCATAGTTCTCAGTTTAAACATTTAGTGTAGGTCTTCACATTTCTTTCTTGTTCTATACACTACTAACCAGTAATGTTTATGAACTAAAAGAATTTAACCTGTGTGTACATATAAGAAATGTGGTAGGCTACTTTTGCATAGCAATGTATGGTTTATATAAGGCTACAGTAGTGAGACCTGGGTGTCTACATATTTAAGCAAAGATTAGCACAAAGCAGTAATATTTACTTCAGTGATCGGATAATGTATTAGGAAAAGTACTACAAGATAGGAATGAGGAAACAGCATTTACTAAAATTTCATTCCATTCCCTTTCCCACTAAGCAGCTCTATGAAAACATTGTCTCTTTAGCTACCTTCTCTCAGCAAGACAAAGAAAAGAATGGTAATAAAGAAGGAATTAAGAAAAAGGTAATAAAGAAGGAATTAAGGAAAACTAGAGTGATAAATACTTCCAACTTTTTTGCCTCCTGTAGACCTCTATACTAGGTTTAATGGAACACATATTTGTGTGAATCAAAGAGAATTTTATATTTAATGGATTTGATTTAAGCTAAGATCTAATATTAAAAAATGTCTGATATGTACCTAGGATTTAAAAGAGAAGTTTTTGATAGAAAAAAAAAAAGGTGATAAAAGAAAAAAGAAATGAGGAATGCTTATTGGTGTGCTGTGCATACCATATTGAGAAGCAGGGTTGTCACTGCAAAAAGACGGTCAGACTGGAAAAATCAAACCTTGGAGCTATGAAGAAAGTAGACATTGAATCCAGATGTACTTTATGGCTTTTTGCATAGTTAAGATTTTGAAAATATCATTCATAAGTAAAATTGTACCCAGCTAAGGTTGGTACCCTACTTTATAATCTTTGTGATTTAACTGTTTCTCACAAATGCTTTGTCTGAATGCCTAATTTATTTCTTTTTCCCATAGATGGAAACTTTTTTACATTTACTAGACATGAGCCTATTGGGGTGTGTGGCCAAATTATTCCTGTAAGTTGGAACCATTTATGTAAACACAAATGTTCCTCGTTACAAATGGAAACGCATTTGAAATTTTGCCTATGCAAGTGCATTTGAGAAACATTATTAACCAGAAATTTTCAGGTCCTGAAAGACAGAGGCTATCCTGAGTTCTGTAATTCTGATTCATCATCATGTCTGATGAATCACTTTGGTCCCACCTTGTCCTTCTCCTCCATGTACATGGAGAGAAAACAAATCTCAAAAGTTTGACTTATAAAATAATTTGAAAGATGAAATTGTGTTTTGTTGAAACTGAAAGAATTAGAAATAAACATGTAGGAGTGTGTAAAATTTACAGGCTGTTATGTTTAAGCCTATAAGCCTATAAACAATAAGTTCTTTAAGACCTAGAATATGTGTTATGCTCTGTACAGCACTCAAACATCTGGATCTTTGTTTATGACTAAGACTCATTTACCATGATGGTGATACAAGCTATAGAACAAAGAATGTGTCCAATGTGTCCTCTTTGGCACAGCTGAATTCCCAGTTTTGAATTCCCTCTTTTCAACTGAAGTTTCAAAAGGCCTACCTCAGTCTGATCATTCAAAACACTTGAGTAGCTCAATTTCTAAATTTATTTGTAAAGTCTATGTAGTTTTGGTTGGATTCTGTGAAAATAGTTGTATTTAGTCAGCTCTCCTAATCCACCCACCACTTTGCACATGGTAGTTATGAGCAGCCTCACCTGACCTGTTTGCCAACTCAACAGATTCTGAAAAAGTCATCTTGTCTATAAGGTCGGCTCAGACACGTGGGTCCCGCTCATATTCCTGACATCCTTAAGTTGATCTTGAAAATTTGCTGTATCTTTAGACCCCCACACTGATTTGGAGAACATTGTTTGAATATGTTTGTATCCAGTCTCTAGGAGAGCTTGGGAAACTGCTAGTTTAGATCCTCTTGTAGGTCAGACACAAGATGTTTCAAGTAAACCCTCAGTCAAGCTATGCTAAAGAGCTAGAAACACTAGATGTGGCCATTTAAAATATAATTATCTCCTGGAAGTACAAGCAACAGTTAGTGCAAACACGGAGTTCCCTTATAAAATGTTAAGTATTTCTGAGTATATCTTCATTTTCCCTCCATCGAAATATGAATCAACAAACTGAAGTTTTCTATATAAACCAAAACTGTGAAGACTATGTGTATGTTGCAAATCACTTTTGATAGCTCACCATTTCCACTTCCTTTCACTTATGCAGTTCTACTTTAACAAAGAATACGCAGAAAACCCTGTAATCCCTCCCTTTATATTATTTATGCTCCCATTATTTTTGGGGTTGGTTTGAGTCTGGAAGGAGACAAGGAGAGGGCAAAAAAATGTTGCATGTATATTCCTCCTAGCCTTTCTGATAGAGTAGGTAACTCTTAACTGCCTTTTTCCCCATTTCAAAAAGGTGTCTCTTGAGCTGAAGCTCATGGCCTCAATGCCACCCAAACCATAGCAAATATTCTCCAAGGGGCAAACCTGTTTTCCCTGGTCATGTTGTCCCTCATACTGCAGAACATGGGATGCAAAGCATTCAGCTGCTCTTCAGTCTGCCTGAGCTGCCTACAACAGACAGATGCCAGTGAAACCTCCAGGGCAGAGGGCAGTGCCAGCATTATGTGTTATTACCTTCTCTCCCTTGGAAAATTGAATTGATGATGGATGTGACCATTCAAGAGAAAACTCCCAATTGCACTACTAATCCAACAACCACCTGTAATACTTTGTTAAAGGAGTACACTCATTGTTTCTTGAGCTTGTAACTAAAACCTTAGATCCTCTGGACCTATACATACAAAAAAATCCCCAGTCTTTGTACTACATGGCTTGCCAATTGTTGTTTTTTTTTTCTAAACATCTTCTTTCTGAAAGGAGTTCAACAAAAAGTTCAACCACCCAGCTGAAAATTTGCACTATTATAATAGAAAAGGCTTAGGTATTTTCGTGATGTATTAGAAATAGGATACACTTTCTCATCTGTCTTTCAGTGGAACTTCCCATTGGTTATGTTTATCTGGAAGATTGCCCCTGCCCTTTGTTGTGGAAACACGGTGGTTGTCAAACCAGCAGAACAAACTCCACTCAGTGCCCTTTACATGGGATCCTTAATTAAAGAGGTAAGTCACCAACCACAGAGTTATTTGCCCCTCTCAGAGAGGTAAGAGTATACTGCAGCTGAAACGTCACAAATGTAATATAAGACAGGTTCATTGCATGCCTAGCCTTGTGCTGTGGAACTTACCTTGCTGTAAACCAGTGAAGCCAAACCAGGGCAAAAGAATAAACTTTTATTTAAAAGAATAAATTTTTTTGTACACACACAAAAAAATCCCACAACAGCAATTTAGTAAACTCCATTCTTTAGCAAATATTTTTGTATTACAAAAGCACAGTACCTTTCAGAGTCAAAAGCAAGCATTCTGCAAGTGCAGAGTATTTGGAGGTGGGTAGCAATTACTTTATTAGCACAGTCGTCGCAGAAAAGAACATGTTTGTACAGCTTTTTTTTTTAACTGAACAAAGTTTTCATCCACCAAAGTTTATTATTAACAGGAAGCTGTAAAATCAAGCTGATGACTGCTGCCAAACCTGTAAATTCTCTTCACACAGAAACTTTGAGAAGACACTTTGTGCTCCTGAACAAGGGGTGGGCCAGTTTCTTCAGGAAGCTAGTATCTCCAAAACTAATTATTGTGCCCAGTCCAGCAAACACCCAAAGAGAACAGTAAAACAGTTTAGCTTTCTTCCCAATAAAATCAACAAATACAATCTAAGGTGTTCAAAGGTTGGCACAGATGTCAATAATCACCAGTGCGGTAACCTTGCAGAGTTTTAGTGGAAATGACTTGGCACATTTTATAATTCTGCTTTAAAACAATGATTCTGCAGAGCATACTGACTGGTTGTGTGTTAATATTACACAGAAACTAAATGATTATCTAAATGGAGCCGTGTCCTGCTATTGCACCACATGGTAAATGCTATTAGATAATAATAGGGAGGAGGAATACCTTTTAAAAATATCAGAGAAACCTCTATTAATTTTCAACAATAAGTATCTGAAAGTGTATTTCTCTGAAAAAAGTAACTTTACAAGGGAAGTAATTAAATTGTTATTCTCTAATTAAATATCTATTGTGATATTCTGATTTCTTGAAAGGAAAGCTCAGAAGTGGGAATGTGATAAGTATCCAGAATATTAAAAATACATTGGAGGCCAAATCCCTGCAAGCAATCACTTCAATATCTGCTTTAGACTTGTGAAAACACCTGAATATGTAATTTAACATTCTAATTCCCAAATGCCCACTTAAATAAAAAAAATATATATATAGTCTCTTCTGATAACTTTCACTATCTTGCTTAATAGCACTCACAAGGCTTCCTTACTAATATATAGAGAAGAGCTCCTAAAACAAACATGGAAATTAAGTGCTTAAAGGGACATTTCTCAACACAAATTAAGTAAGAAAGACAATGCTAAGAAAAATGGAAAGAACTTCATTGTCTCATCAATTTCAGAGTAAATATTTATCTGGGAAATTAAATTAGCATAGCAAGCATTGGCAGACTGTATCTGAGCATGAAACTGTAAAGAATAAAAGTTGCTTGAACAAGAGTAACCACCTGGTATCCAAAATGCAGGACATGAGTTTTAGGAGCTCCAACTCAGCACCTGAAATTCACCATTTCCCAAAAAATATGGAGCTGCTGCATGTAATTGCAAAATCCTGTTTAGGGCTATAAAGAGATTTATTGAAGTGATAATGTAGGATATTAATCTATTTGCTATTTTAATTCTGGGTTCCACAAGTGTCACTGAGACTGTGCAGCTGCTTCATGAACCAAAAAAATTCCATCTACTCTTCGAACACTCCTGGAGTTTGCCTGACAAGCTCCTGGAACAAAATAGCTTATTTTACTGTGAATGGAACATATCTAATACAGGATTTATGGGAAACAATGCATTTGTTTTGAATCATAGGAAAAGCTTATTTGCAAAAAAAAAATGTGCAAGATATTGAAACTATCAACACTTATTGAAACTATCAATAGATCAATTTTCAATAAATATTGAAACTATCAAGCAACTTGTTCATGCTTGGTAGCTGATCTGGCTCTTTTTTGCTGTAAATTCTCATGTTGCCCACTGGACTTTCAACCTACTTCCAGAGTTCCATCATTTTTCTTAACAGAATTTCTGTAGCAGATCATTAATTAAATTCCATCTAGCATGGAGATCAATGTGCAGAAGTCAACAATCACATATGTTGATTCAAACAGCTTTAATGAAGCAGATGTGAAAGTAAAAAATATTTTTTTTATAGATGTGAGTGAGAAAATTATAAAAAAATATTTCTTCAGAAATGGCATTGAAAAAGAACTAAAGTAATATATTCTTTGGAGAAAAAATAAAGATATAGTTCAATAACATAAAAAACAGGTAAAGGACGATGCAAATAATGTGAGAATGAAACCTTATGGGGCTCTAGGGCTGAGAATAAATATATTTATTCTAAGAAACAAAGGGCTAAGAAAACATGGCTGGAGAACTGAAAAGGGAAGACCATGTAACACATGTTCTTATTGTTATTATCCTTCCCCAGATTTACAAGATTCTTTCTTCCAATTCAGGCAGGATTTCCACCTGGAGTCGTGAATATTGTGCCAGGCTTTGGACCCACCGCTGGAGCAGCAATTTCTCACCACATGGATATAGATAAAGTAGCTTTCACAGGCTCTACAGAGGTACTATAACAAATGCAAGAAAATATAAGCAGGAAATGTGGCCCTCTGATTCCCAGCAATGATTTAATGTCTAACTTATTCTGTATAATTATTTTAACTCTCTTCTTTCTTAAGGCTGCTGGTCTGTTAAACAAAGTCTGTTTAATGATTTGTTGGTTATTATTAACTTTAAACATATCTCAACAATGTTTGTATTGCTCAAAAGCCCTTTAAACAAAAGCAGTTCATGAGATACAGGAGGTCCTAGTATACCAAGCATATTTTAAGTCTTACTCCTTTAAACCAATACTTTTTTCCTAACATTCTTTTTTTAAAAAGTTCTGTTATCTTTGAGTTTAATAACAATGGGATGACAGGAAGGCACCTAGGAAATCTCATTCTTCGGTCAACACACATTTAGGTGAGGTGACAGATTTTTGGTATTTCAGTGATACTTACTAACACCTGGGTGGTCTTAGAATTTGTAGCTGTTTAAAAGGAAGGTCACTGTTAATTTGACCTAACCTTCACTCTGAAGAACTGTGAGTGCTATAATTGAATATTTCTCATTACAGGCTATAGATAGGATTAAGGATTAGATATTTCTTTGATATAGATAGGATTAAGGATTAGCTATTTCTTTGATACAGTTCATTATATTGTCTATCTAAATGCATGCTAAATGGAAAAGCTGCCATCTGGTCTCAACTTCTTGGATATAGACTCCAAAGATAAATATCATTGCTTCATGTCAGAGATCAGTACACAATGAGTGCAAGAGCTATGTTTACTTTCAGAAACCTTCAGCTCTACAGTAATGGGAAATGAAAACAACCCAAAACCCTAACAACTGAGAAATATCCCAACAGACAGTGGCAAATATAGTTCCCATTGCCCAGTGAACCTCCACAGGCAGAGGGACCAGGGGGTCTATTCTAGAGTTTGGTGACTGTTCTCTTCCAGCAGCACGATTTAGCAATGAGGAACGATGGCAGGAAGGCTGACAGAGGGAGGAAGTTTGCCTGATGGTTGCTACACCCAGGCAGTTAGATGCCAAAGACACAAGAGCTACAAGCAGATTTTTCCTTCCCAGTTTTTCCAAGGCAATTCACAGTAAGAAGTTTCTTCAATCACGTAATCAGTAGAAAAAAAAGCAGGGTAGGGGCTTTAGCCTGCAGTGTTCATTTTCTCCTCTTCATTCATCCAAGAGAGAAATTGAAAAGAGTGTCCATGCAGCCAGTGTAGATTTTCTCATAAACTTTGTACATTAAAGAGCCTTTCATGCATAAAACAAAGGAATTTTAACCTAATGGGAGTAACAGGTGAAGCAGCAACCTGTGCCTGCTTTAGCTTAGAGGTACGGGCAAATAGAGTGGTAGTAACAACAAAAAAAACCACCATGTATCTTTGGCAGTTAACATTACAGGGGGAAACTCTTCTAGAAAACATTTCCAGTTCATAGGGTACAAGTCCCCTGTACCCTGACTCTTTTCAGTTGTTTTATTTTAACTTATTTTTCATTTTATTACGGGGATAGTAGAAATCTCTTAACTGATTTTCACTTTTGAGGAAATCAGGAAAGTATTATAGAGGTCATTATGAAGTTTTTGACATGAAGCTGTCCTCTTCCTACCTTTTAGGTTGGCAAACTGATTAAAGAAGCAGCAGGGAAGAGCAATCTGAAGAGAGTTACCTTGGAACTTGGAGGAAAAAGTCCTAACATTATATTTGCAGATGCAGATTGTTAGTAGCAACTTTATTATATTAACTAGTACTATTGCAAAGCCAATGCACTTTTTCCTTTCTTTGTCAGTAAATTATTTTAACCTTTTCAAAAAAGAAGTAATTTTAAATGTTTTCTGGTCATGCCATAATTTTAAGTAGATTGCCACCAAAATAGATTGCTCCTGAATAGATGTAGAGCTCTGAAAGACTGTTCACTCCTAATGTAGTTAATGATCATCCTAATGAAGCATGAATGAAGAATGAAAAGAAGATAGAAGGATCTTAAACAGGTTTATTAACTTTCTGTCTGAATATCCTTCTTGATACTCCTGACAGGGCAAATAATATTAAATCTACATTTCCCACAGAACATCTGAATGTATGCTCTTGAGAGGGTAGTTTAGACATAAGCATATTGTTGTATATCTGTGTTTTAAAGAGCCATAAAAATAAAAAGTGCTAGAAAGAGAAATTAGATGGATGAGAAAGGTTGGTAAAGAATTTATGATGTGACGATTCAGGTTTTTGATCTTATAAACTTTGCATTTCTTTGCAGTGGACTCTGCTGTGGAATTTGCCCATATTGGTCTGTTCTATCATCAGGGGCAGTGTTGTATAGCAGGATCTAGGATTTTTGTGGAAGAGCCTATTTATGATGAGTTTGTTCGCCGAAGCATTGAAAGAGCAAAGAAGTACATTCTTGGGGATCCATTGAAGCCTGGTGTACAGCAGGGCCCTCAAGTGAGCAATACTGCATGTTTTCAGCCTAATTCTGTCATGACCCCACCATGTCTTTCTAAACCTACTGTTGCTGTAGTTTCAAGGCTAAGTACAGTATTGTAGAGGTTAGTCTGGAGTACAAAGAAATCAGAGGGATTGTTATTTATACCAATATCATAGGCCTAAGGTCTCTTTCTATTATTGAAGAGTAACAATTGTAAAACATTGAAATGCTTTGAGAAAGCTCCAGTGGAACATCTGTAAAAGTGCAACTACAATCACCTATGTCATGTTACAGCTTGCTAACTTTTCATTCAGATAGTGCCACTGTAAGTGACTAACTCGAAGAAATAAGACTTTCAATATCTTTTCCTTTTTCAAAGCCCTAGACTTACTATGCTGCTCTCAGCTTTGGAATATTACACAATTAAAATGCAAGAGGTTTTTTCTTTTTCTCCTTTTGTTAAAAGATCATACCAACAACTTTCCCATCAAATGAATGTTAAAATGCAGCATTAAAAACTATTGCTAGCACAATGCTTTGAACTCAACACTATTACAATAGTTCTCATCTAGTCTCATTCCCACGTCAGCTTATACTGCAGGACATGGAATAAAAGCATGGGGAAAAGTGCTGTAGTAGAGACAAAGAAAAATTAGGAGACAAAATCACTCCCATGCATTTCATGGAGTAACATATTCTTTATGGGTTATCACAGTCATTTTGAATAACAAAAGACACAAAGTAAATTGGAAAAAAATGCACTTCAAGCCACAAAAGATTTGATAAATTTAAAAATATAATTTTGATATCCTGGAGTTTGTTTTGATACAAGAAAACAAATTCAAAAGTCAAAGGGCAGGAAGATTCAAAAAAGTAAACTCCATTTTTCTAGTGTACAGCTAATATAAAATTAACATAAATGCTCTCTCATATTATTGTGGCTTTACTGAGTTTGAATTTCATGCTAACAATTTAAATGAGAGATGCAAATACACTCCTACTAAAAAATTAAGGAAGTTAAACATGTGAAAACAGTAATAATGAAAATATTTTAATGAGCATAAAGACTCTTTTCTCCTCCAGTCTCATAATTTGCCTTTTTTGACTTATTTTTATCCTTAGCAACCTTTAGCTGAAGCTTAACTATTTTACAGATTAGAAAATGTACTCCTTTTAGATCTGGCATGATTCCATTTAATGGAAAATTGTAATTATGGTTAGAGCTACATTTCTTTTATGGTAGTTACGTTAAATATCCCTCTTTGTCATCAGATCCTTGCTGTGCTTTCTAGAGTAACTTCTTCTAGAAACAAAAAATTATAGCCTCTGTCATGTCTTTTCCCTGTGGTGTATTGTCACAGAGAAAAAGCCATATTTTTCTCCAGCTCATAGAAGACCAACTGTTATCAGTGTGTGTTGTTTTCATTCCTGAAATATATTTTCATTTAGATTGATAAGGAGCAGTATAAAAAAATCCTGGAGCTAATTGAGAGTGGGAAAAATGAAGGAGCCAAACTGGAATGTGGAGGAGGTCCATGGGGAGACAAGGGTTACTTCATCCAGCCCACAGTTTTTTCTAATGTTACAGATGATATGCGCATCGCCAAAGAAGAGGTAAATAAATTTTCAGTAGTCTCTTCTCTCACTAGAAGTTGTCTATTTAAATATCTATACAAAATATTCATTTAGACAGTCTAGTGACTACATGTAAATTCTCTCATTAAACCTGCTGTTCCATCCTGGTGGTGTTTTAAGTGCTTTTGTTGTTTTCTGGTGCCCATTTCACCAGATTGCTCAAGGAGGGAGAAGAGTATGAGGCTGCCCTGCCAGCAGAGGCTCCCACAGTAGATAAATGCTGGGGTTTGGATTATTTGCATTACTCCATACTGTCCATGTCTCACATATCAAAGTCACAATGACCTGTAAACCTTGGAGGCACAGCTTATGAATGTTCTACACTGCCTAAGGAGCCACTTGGTGTTTCTATGCACCAGGCGGCTACTTTGAAATGTGAAAAACTAATAGGATTGTGATTCCAGAGGCATTTTGTTTGTGGCATTTCATTTTGCCCCTGTGGGATTACTTAATTTAGATCAGTTTGCAGATGTGTCTACCTATCACTGAAGAAGCATCTTCTACTGTCCCAACTAAGATGACAACGCTAGAGCACCAGTGACTGTCTGGAAGGAACCAGAGACATTTGGGAATGCTCAGCTGCCATCTGAGCCAGTTCTCTACACAAAGACTCAAAGTCAAGTCATGACCTCTTCGCTATGCCTTTTTTGCATTTACTTTTATTAATAACTTCTGCAATTGGGATGCAATTGGTGTCCATTATACTACTTCATATTATAAAGCTGATGCAGTCTCCTAAACATACTTACAGCTTCCAGCAAGAGCCAACAGCCTGAGTTAAAATGAACACCACAGCATTTAGAATTAATTGTGACAGGAAGAGGGTTGTAAAACATGATAGGCCTGTATGAGACAGAATTTAGATTGTTTCCACCCTACTATGAGTCAAGTATGAGACAGCACAGTTACAATTTTTTCGCAGTTCTGTTAGGTCAGCAGTACCAGGACTGCTCCTCACATTATTTTAAGTGTAATGAGCAAAGAATCTATGAGTAGCCAAGAGAGTTTAAATAATATTAATATTTAAAGAATGTCTGAGTTTTGAAGCTCACAACTTGAACACTGGACTAATGTTCAGTGGTTTTCTGATCTACGCAAATCAATCCTTAGAACTCCAGCTAGAAGCCAGTACTAAAAACTCAGTCAAGTAGAAAGCTCACAGTCTATGGAAATATAATTAGTTAGATGTTGTAATGCCCCTGTCAGCCTACAAAGTCTTGATGTTCTGTGATAGTCTTGGTGTTCTGTACCTCTGGCTGAGAGCTCTGAACAATGGTAATAGGAAAGCTGACCCTGAAGGACTATTCTCTTAGTTGACACCCACATGGAAAGCAGAATTAGTAGTTTAACTTGTTAACATTCTCAGTTGCACAGCTACCTGCAGGAATAGAATTCTAATAATGAATTTAGGTGAATGAAAAATTGAATGTGTTTCTTGAATTTAAAAATGCAGTTTGTGCAGAAAACACAAGTTTGTTGGTAACCAGTAGCACACTGTGACACCATATTATCTACCTTTATGATGGGTGCCTTTTGATCATTGTTTATTTGTTTCCATTGTTCATTTATTGTTTTATGAACTATTTACAATAGGTAATCTTGACTCCCTTCATATTGCAAAAATCTTTATTCATATTTATAGTCTTTTTTAGAACTTTATTCACTCTTGACTGAATGAATTCAGGAATAAGTCTGTCTGACAGAAGTAAACATAAAAATAGTAAGTTTTCTAATTCACTTCATATGTTTACATGTGTTTGATACAGATATTTGGACCTGTTCAACAAATCATGAAGTTTAAAACCATAGATGAAGTTATCAGGAGGGCAAATAATACCACCTATGGCTTAGCAGCAGCAGTTTTTACCAAAGACATTGACAAAGCACTGACATTTGCAGCTGCCCTTCAGGCTGGAACAGTATGGTAAGTAAAGCTTTTTTAAATTCTTACTTTAGATCTTCAGGTGTCAATGGCACAAATTTTAAGACATATTCACAGTATTTTGGGTGGTATTTTTTTATATTTATTCCTTGTCGTCTTTATAGAGGTAGATCATTGTCTCTTCTCTTTATGTTTCCCACGTTTCCCTATTTAATGTGCTACTAAATAATTACTTCTTGTTAGTCATCATGCCATTTTATGAGAAACTTAATGAATAAAAAAAAGGAAATTTACTTGCTAAAAAGAGAAGGAAACAAATGAAAATGCTATGAGAGTGCCCATTACTTCAGGATCTGAGGTTCGCCCAATAGATAATTAATGAGATCAGTTTTGGTGTAAAAAGTTTTTGTGTAAAAAGTTAATTATCTGAAGTTCAGTGGCCATTAGCCTGGGCAGAGCCTTTCCCATTCTGTAATGGGAAAGACTAATAAAATGTGATTGAACAAAGAAAGGATATACAAGCTAGGAGAATTACTACAAGGCCAGCTATTTACAGCAAAAGAAAAGAAGAGGCATCCTAAATGGAGCTGGAAAATAAAAAGCTAAGAAATGAGAGTGAAAGCTTGGAGGCATAGCAGGGTCTAATGACAATCATTGACAAAAACCTGCATTTCCCTACAGTTATTTCAATGCATCAGAAGGAGAACAACCAATTTTTCTTGAATGCAAAACCTGTGTCCAATTTACATTTTTATCTGAAAGCACTTGCAACCACCACAAATTCTTGCCCAAGTCCTGTGATCTAAGAACATAAGCTTTCCAAAAATAAGTTAACAGTCTCACCTTCAGAGTTGGTATTCTTTATATGGAAGAAAGTTTAGAATAGAAGTGGAATATTTGGGATTTGCTCTTACGTGATTGGTAGTCTAGGAATCCTTAGCTATGAACAGAATCTCTTTTGTTGAAAGCAGTAGAGTGGCAAGGAGGATAGAACATAAGATATGAAAACAGAGAATATTTGATTTGACAAGGTTGTAAGACAAAAAGAGCTTCTCAGCAGGGAAATAAGATGCATATTTTGCCAAAATTCTTCGTACCTAAAAATTTGCCTATGAAATTCCTTTCTTAGTCATTATTGTGTCTTTGTTTTCTCAACCACAATACAGAATAAGGTTTAACCAAGAACAAAACAGAATTTCCTAAATATATTGTGAAGCTATCCTGAGTTTATCTACTGGAAGAGTAGATAAACTCTTCTGCAGAACGCTTATCTGTGGATAACCTTTTGGGAGAGAGCTTATGTACAAATCAGAAATTTTATTGCAATGATCAGAGGAAGATATGACTGTCTCTCTGCTTGAAGACCCTTGCTCAGTTTTAGTACTCTAATAATAACTGTAGTTGCTTTTGATGCTTCATTTATCTCAACTTCAAACTACATTTATTTTTGCAAATATACTTAGATGCCGTTTGTGACTATGACGTTAGGATTTTTGGAGGTGATAGAAAACCTCTGATTTTTCAGAAGTGGAAAAAAAATTGTTTTGCACTGTCAAAAGCAATTTTCTATTCTTCCAGGGTTAATTGCTATAGTGCACTCTCTGCTCAGTGTCCCTTTGGAGGTTTTAAGATGTCAGGAAATGGACGAGAAATGTAAGTAAATACTTTTAAAGCTGTAGATTCACAGGAAATTCAAAATGAAATTCCAAACCCTGACTTAAAATATGCATAACTAGGATGTCCAGTTTGAGATTTTGGCAAATAAGTCTCTAGAGTGCTTAGAAGCATCATGTTGTCAGAGGCAATGTCAACCAGCAATTCCTTTACAAAATAAATAAGCAAATTTCTTAGAGGCACAATTTTTCAATATGATTAATTTGCAGTCTATCGTGGTTTCAGTATACTGGTAAGCAAAACTGACCATTGTGTTTATGGTTTACATATATATATGCAGTTTTTGCATATATAGAGAAATTATCGTTTTCATTAAGATTAATCTGTGGGTAGTTTGTGGAATCCTCTTTAAATGCTAGGTTTTGAAAACACAAGATTTCCAAAATCCTTGATTTAAGCAAGATTTTTTAGTTAAAATTTGTGAAACTAATATTTTTACAGTATGTGCCAGCCAGGTCAAAAGTTTGTAGTCTTTGGACTTTTGTTTTTCCCAGAACAGAAGCAGAGTAGCACACATACATTATAAACTAATCAAATATTTTCAAACCCCTGAGTTTTAATCCAGTTTCAACTTGAATCATATCCAGTCTTACTTGCATTTTTTGTTAAAAGTGCCATATGTACAGGAACAAACTATTCATAAAGCGGTGAGTAAAATCAGTATACATAAGCCTTCTTTTTAAATTAAGATAAATACATAACATTTCTAATTAACCATAGAAGTGATTAAAATATATATATATAGGTGAGGCAATTCAGAGCTTCTCTTTATGTAGTTTCTTCAGAGATAAAGAGTAGTGTTTTTGGACTTGCTCATCACTGGGCACAATCTGCTTCTGATGGCAAAGCTCCCACTGACTTCAAAGGAAACAGTCAAGCCATTGCTGAGAGCTTTAGAAACCTGGAAATTGAAACCCTTAAATAATTTAGGCCATTTTTATCAACTACAGCTTTGCCTTTGTTGGTATGTGTGCCAATAATTGGGAGATAATAAATTCTGAATTATAGTCTTTTTCAGAAATACTTTTTGGATTTATTTGCTGGAAATTAGAGACTATCAAAAATGTTCTCTATAACAGTACATTTTGAAGAAATTAATCTTTCACGCTAACAAAGTTTTCAGGTTCAAACTCACAGCCATTAGATCAATAAAAATATTCCCATTATAAGACAAGGAAAAAATCATCACCAGATAGATGTCTGTCATGAGAAAATTTGTAAATATGGGACAACCATTTCGGAGAAGTGGAAAGAAGTGCAAAACCTACACAGAAAAAATTAGGATGTGGTTGGGTTAAACCACTGACCTCCTTTAACCTAGAATAAAATTATATAATATAATTCTTAGAGTGATAATGCCATTATGAATTAAACTACCGAATGCCATATACTAACAAAATTCCTCTCCAAAAATGAAGGGAATCTGTAAACATTTTCACCCAGAACAGGTGTCCTGAGCACAGATTCCTGTTTTGCTTATATGTTTATCTAATAAGACAGCAGTGAGATCTGTGTAACATTATAGTGTAGCAAACCCTTGTTCCACAGAGCAATCAATTGTATCTAAATAGTTTGAGTACATCAGATGTCACATAGTTAGGATACAAACAAGCTTCATCTCATTGCTGAAAACATACACATGCTCAAAACATGCTCATAACATGCCAAAGATTTCAACTCTCTTTCACTGTCTCAGCTCTCATTATGGAATAATTTTGTCGCCCATTTATTTGAGATGAAGTTCCTACTCTTTGACTCTGGAGAAAGCTCTTGACATCAGAAGAAGAGCTTTACAAATAACTTGCTGAACATACTTGTGAAGATCTAACATGCTCTTGTTTTGCTGTGCAGAAATACAGTTTAGAAACACTCTAAATTAAACATCACCCACAGAAATAAAACTACTCTCTGCCATTTTTCTCAGGAAAACGTAGCAGTAGCTTTTCAAAAGGTTTCCAGCCACAGTCTAGCTGCACAGCTGTCTTCCAAATATGTCCAGTGTACTCGTTATATATCCAGCCAATTGCACACTACCACTGAAAATCCTATCCAGAAGAAAATTCATATAAAAAGCATTAGCATAAATGCTGCTCTTGGTTCTCTTTTATCTAGGGGAGAATATGGACTTCATGAATACACAGAAGTTAAGACTGTCACCATCAAAATCCCTCAAAAGAACTCATAATGTTGTTTGAGGTGTAGAAATTAACATCTTCAAATGAATCTGAAAAGGCTATCTGAATTCTTTATTGTTTTGTTGTCCAAGTGATGCATTAACTTTTCTGCTTTCTGACTGTATAAGAGGTACCTTCTTACATTAACAATATAAGGAATAGCATAGAAAAAATTAATGTGATTAATTATGAAAAGATGTCTTTAGTGTCTGGTTCACAGCTAACTCATTTTAAAATTCAAATACAGAAAGATCTACTCTTGTTTGCAGTTGTAGTTTTCTGTGGTGTTATGAAAATTTTCCTTTTTCAGTATATTTTACAAGTACAGTTTGAATTTAGGTGTTTTTGTACATGTTAGACGTCAAGTTCTCCTTGCATTTGCTTTGTGCCTTAACAAAAACACTAAAGAGTAGTTAGCAAATGTTTCTATGTTTCTCTAGGTAAATGTCTCAGACTATTAAGGTTTTTCATCATGCTATGTGAATGTAACCTGTATAATGTTAAAAAATATTAAAATTCACCTACAAAACCTAGTACTTCTCCCTTCATTGGTCTTTTCTACTACACCAGTTTACCAATGTATAATGTATCACCAGTGGTGTGTTCAGGTCATCAGAAATAAACTACATCCACTATATGGAGGCTAAAGACCCCAGTATTTTGTCAGTATTATAACTGGAAAGTAGACAATTTTCAAAGAGCCAGCACTTGGCTTTGCAGTGGTAAGTACATAACAAATCTTAATAGATATATGAGCAAGAAACAGTGAAGAGAAAGAAGAGGAGGGCAGGGGAGGGAAGGCAATCTCCTTTGTGATTAATACCTGCTACATTTCTCCTATACTCACATACTTTCATGTGACTTGCCTGTTCCCTTCCCTCTTCTTTCCTCCTCTTATGAAGTTTCTTATGAAGTAACTTTATAAGACATAGTTTTCAAACAAATTGAAATCTGGTCCCATATAAGAAACAAGTAAAAGACTAATGAAGGAAACGAAGAGTAAATAGAAAGTAATAGTGTACTGTGAAATAATTAGCAGAGATTTTTCTGCAGAGGTTAGTAGACAGAAGAAAGCACAGAAATAAAAACAAATTACAACTGAAGTTAAAAAAAAAAATCTTTAAAAATAACCTGCAGATAAGAAAAGAATGGCAAAATTATCTGAAAGTCTTCAAAAGTGACAATGAACATAGTATTAGTGAAAACATAGATTGGAAAACATATTTTAAAAGAAATGAAAAGCCATTTGTAGAGACTGTGGGTCTTCAAAAATCTTTACCATTCAAAAGTAGAAATCTCAAAGGATAAATAAGTCAAATTACATTAAGCTTTCCTCTTCATTTTCTCATGGATCAGGAGGACAATTCTGAAACTATATTCCTGATCTTCCCAACTTAACTTCTTTACCTAGAAGAAGGATACAAGGGAGCAGAATGAGACTTGGTTTTGGTGACATTAAGCCAGCAGGCTCACACATGGTTTCTGGTATGGTCCAACCACTGTAACCATTCAAGTCTCAGAAGCAGACTAGGGCTAGTCAGAGTGTCCTTTGGCAGCACAGGCGTGCAAATCCAGTCCTAACCATGGTGCTTGTGGCTGCAAGCCCAAGAAAAAATGACTGGAATATAACACAAGGAAATGGAAAACACAGCATAATACAGGGCTATAGGAGAAGGACAAACTGGACCCTTGTAGGCATATATACAGATATATTTTCTCGTTAGAATGTCTAAAATATTTTAATAGTGTTCCCACAATATTGTAAATATGTATTTTAGTTCCTGTTTCACAGTCTTGATGGGTAAAAGAAAGCTGAAAATGGTCTTGTTCTGTCAATTTTATTTTTTCAATGTAATCAAAATGTGACATCTAGTAGCAACTTGAAATTGCCATATTTCAAATGCTTTGAGACAGAGAAGTGCTTTCATGTGTATATCGTGTATGGTGGGGAGGAGAAAGAGAGAGGCAGAAAGGGAGAGAGGCAAAGACATTCAGCTGAGGTTTAACACCCGAAGTTTTCATCAGAGTCAAATAGAGATTTGGATTGATGTGGTGACACACTGAAGTTGTTCCCAAGTGATGGGTGTGTAAAGAGATACAGTCTTTGACTCTAAGCTTAAGGAATTCAATATGTGTGGCATTCCCTTAAAGAGCTGAAATGTGTCTGAAGGAGGCAAAAAGCGTTCAATAAATATCGTAGTCCAGTCTGACTTACATAAGCACATTTGTTCACAGTGTAGGATGATGCCCAAGCCAAAAAGAAAATAAGACTACGGTTCTATTTGTTCATCAACTGCCAGTTTACTGACTAAGAGGTCAGGGGTGGATTTCTCTCAGAACTGTAGTACTGCTAGTACTAATCACCCTGTTAATAAAAGAAATGTCCTTTCAAAGTGTTTGTAACTATGTTCATAGTATTAGAGTCTCCATCTGATGGTGAAATATCTTTGCTAAGTCTTTGAATTACATCTATACATGGGTATGATGACTTGTGATCTGAACAGGAATAAATGAGGACTTAAACTCTGCAAATATTCACACAGGTGATTAAGGAAGCCCTTTCATTCTGGGATTGAATCGTTATCATGTTACTCCCATTATGTGCCTAAGCAGCACCATTGAAATTTACTGGAATGAAACATAAGAGCACTAGTTGATCTCTATGTAAATATTCTTATAAAGTTTGTGAAGCTGTAGTGAGTATTTCACAAAGGATGAAATTTAACAAGAGAAATCAGCATGTCCTTTCAAGGCCTCTGAAAACTGACTGCTAATGTCAGCAGCAGTTATTAAATTTTTATTTCATTTTTGAAACCATGGGGTTTTTTTTTTTCCAATAGTTCTTTAAGGCAATCTAGGTAAATAATGTAGAGCAACATTCCAGCAGATTTAAGTGGGATTATTTATTTTCCTATTAAACACTTTTTCTAATCCCTTAACACTAATAAAAGCATACTTCTAATATTCATGGAAGTATGGCCAAGGACATGATTTTGCAGTTTTATTGGAAAGTTATTTGTTTCAAGGAATTTTATACCACATAGAAAAGCAAACTCTAGAAACTGGACTCCTTAGGGCTATTTTCTTGCCAACAGTGAAGTGATCCCTGCCCCCTTCCCTGCTCAAACACGCTAGTTTTTGGGGTTTTTTTTGAGAGAGAGGAAGCTTTTGAGTGGCAACAGAAGGATATAGGCACCCTTAGGCTATTTCAGTCAAAACAGTGAATTTTTAAGGAATTATCATTCTGTTTCATGAAAGAAAATTACTGATAATCCTGGACTACCAGATATGCTGGCCTTAAGACAGACAAGAAGATATGGAAAAAATATTTAGAGCAAGAAAGGCATCTGGCTTCTATAAAAATTGAAAATTCCCTGATGAAATAGGTTTAAGGGAAGAATTTGAAAGATGTGAACTTGGCAGCTAAAAGGTATTCTGGGGAGAAGAGTAGGCCATCTGGGACATAAAGGATAAGTGCAGAAAAGACAAATACAAGAAAAAGAGGAGAAAAGGAAGGGAGCAGTAACAGAAATATAAGTCCAATGAGGAACAAAAACAAAGGATCACCATGAGATTATCAAAGATCTCATGTAAGATCTCATTATAATTTTGAAAGATTTAACATGAACTTTAATAGATGAAGTGTTCTTCTCCAGCCCCTCTATCACCATATTTGCTGCCAGACTACTTTTGAACCACCCAATTCTTCTGCTCCCCCTGTTTTCATTCAAGTCATGGTACAGTTCTCTTGATATTAGTGTTGTTTTCCACATATTGCCCCACTGAAAACTGAGATTTAGGTAAGTCCTTATTATGGAAACTCCACTATAAAATAAACAAGTAAAAAGAGGTCTCTGAAAATTTAGAAATAATAGTTCCCTGAGAATTTAGTAGGAGTTCTGAATGACTGAATTATAACTTCTGCTATGCTAAGAGAAAAACAGTGGTGAATATAGTACTCTGCAAACAAAAGTAGAAAATCTAGAAACACGACATAAACCAAATCAGTCAGTTTAATATTGCATGAAAAATAGGGCAGGAAAATGATCTAATAAATAGAACTGTGGAGAAAGTGATTTGACTGTTGAAAGTCCAGCTTATGAAACCATCCCCAAAGAGCAGCAACAATGATACCTATACAGTGTGTGAGTTTGTCCTGGAGGGAACAGGCTAGAGAGTGGCCACACAGCCACACCGCAGACAAAAAAACACTTGGCCTCAAGAAATAAGAAGCCACAACTCATGATAACCAGGCAGCTTATGGTGAGGAGCAAAGGTCTTACAAAGGGTTCTGGGACCAGTTGGGAATTGGCCATGCAGATCAACAGTTTGTGATTGGCCAGAAGGCTTCTAGAACATTCTGTAAGAGACTATATATATATATATATATATATATATGTGTGTGTGTGTGTGTGTGTGTGTATATATATATGATGTATATATATATATATATATATGGGTTCTTTTGAAGGAGCCTCTTTATGTTTTGTTTTACGCCTTTGTTTATGCCCTTTTTTTTTTATTTAATACAATAAATAGAAGGAGTTGGACACATGCTTCAGCAACACAATTCTATAAAATGACCGTGCAAAAGGAAGACACCATAGCTGGTTTTACACATCACTAGCAGGCAAAGCAGAGAGATTTGGCAGAAGTATTAGCCAAAATACCATAAGGCTGTACTTGACAGAAGCTCATCAGAAGTAGCCAGCTCTCACAAGAAAAATTATCAGGGTTATTTTAAAGGAAGAAAGCTAGAACAGATAGCAGCAATGAGAGGGTTTGTTTTCTTATTTTAGCCTATATTCTTATATTGCTTCTAGTTCTATGTGGGGCATAAGATTATGACTAAATAATAGCTTGACAATTACAAATGATCAGTACACCCCAATCCAGGATGGCTCTTGCCATGAAGAGCAATTTGACACACTCTGACAAGGTTTTAACTCATTAAACATAGTGACACCTGACTACCTTCCTCTCACTATCAGCACAGAAAAATCCCTTACTTTCTCACATTCTTTATGAGTGCCATTTCATATACTACTTTAATAATACAGCATGGCCCATACAGCACAAACCCTGTTGCAGCAAACAAAACAGTGCCTTCAATCCTCCATCCTTGCCAAATGCTACAAACTGCTGAGGCCTTACCTGTGATCTTCTTGCATGTTGGTGACCCCGTTATTTTGGATTCTACATTCATTCTGAATACAGCTCCTTATAATATGTAGTGCCCTACGCTTATGACTAAGGAATACGTTACAGTGACAGTACGAATGATACTGGCACAATTTGAGCAATATTTGAGATGTATTGCCCTTATAAGAGAAAAATATCTGACAGGAAAATAAGTGAAACAAGTGAGAACAAAAAACACTGTCCACAATTAGCTGTATTCAAGAACAACAAAGACTTTTTGGGAGTGTGAAACAAAAGAATGAAAGTGTCATGTGAACCTTCTATTTGGAGCATAAATAATGCCCCATGCACAGACATGTTAGCACCTACTTCAGAACTCATACCACGGACAGTCATGGTGTGTGTAAGCACTTAGCCTACTGTGTTGATGGCAATCTTCTAAAGAAAAAGTTCCTGTGAATAAACAATCATGGTCTAAGAGTAAGGAAGTAGAGAAGTATTCACAGCTAGCAAAAAGAAATTCCATATAAGCTTTTTTTGCTAGTGTCTGATTGAGAAATTACATTTTGGAGTTGTTTACATGCAAATTAGCCATTATGGAAGGAGTCCCCTCTATTGAGCTAAAGATACCTTGCAGTCTGATAAACAGCTTGTTTCATGTCTTATGTTTTTGCTGATGTTCTGAGGGAAGAGTCTTTCTTTTGTTTCTCTCTAGACTTCAGCAAACAAAGAGAAGAAAATTGAACTCAATGATCTTAGAGGTATTTTCTAACATTAATTATTTCGGTCTATAAGAAAAAAGAAAAAGAAAAAGAAAAAAAAAGAAAAAGAAAATGAAAAAGAAAAAGAAAAAAAAAGAAAAAGAAAAAGAAAAAGAAAAAGAAAAAGAAAAAGAAAAAGAAAAAGAAAAAGAAAAAGAAAAAGAGAAAAAATGCCATTAACCCTAAAGAGAGGTCCAGCTCTTTGAGAAATTATCCTAGGAGCATAAACCTTACACTCAGCAAAGAAGGATATGTGTTTTCCTCACAATAGGTTTCTTCAGTCTTCACTCTGTAACTGTTCTCCTCTTCAGAGAAGTCTACATTATCTTATACAAAATAGATACAAAATAGACCATGTATGACAATATGTCATTATCTCAAAAATCATCTAGACTTTTCTATATGTGTCCTTTTCTATATGTGATGCACTAACCACCACTAAGACAGCCTCTCTAAAACCTTCAACATTTTATCTTTCTATTTTCCCTGCCTCTGAGAATATATAGGCTTTATAGCTAACCTCCACTGTCTTTTTTAATGCTAGAAATTGGGCTGTTTAAATACATAACTTTATGGACACCAGAAGCCATTTTTTAAACTTTTTATCCAAATGAATATATTTTTATGAGACTTATTTGTTGCACATGCTATTTATTTCCTTTTTTTCCTGTTTATACTTTACTGAAAGAAGCACCTAAATTTAATATTAATCGTGTGCAACACAAATATGAGTTCCTATGTAAGTAATTTTATTATGGAGTATATTTACAAGAACAGAATATGGCAAAATTTAATTTCATAGAAGGATATTATAAAAATAAAAAACTTTGACAGACCAGACATACAGGAAGAAAGAGACATATGCCTTCTCTGTCTCACCAAACATGCTTGCCCAGGTCAAGGTCACAGTGATTTCATTGTCTCTTCCTTTGCATACTTCCCTAGTAAAAAAGCAACTGCCTGTGAGAAGAGTGGGGTAAGTCAGTCTGATGCAGATTTTTTGGGGGGGTTTATGGCACTAATGCCATTGGAAATCATCTGGAAAGAAGAGATTCACAGCTCATTAGGAGTTCCTTCATGTCATTTGAAGACCTCTATGGGAGAAGTCAGTGGTGTATTAAAATGATTGACTCCTCAAGTCCAAAACTTTCCATCACCACCAAATCTAGCAAAGTCTGATCTTTTTCACTGTTAAACTTAGCATTCAGAATTGTCCAAGCTGGCACTGCTTTGTCAATAACAGAGACCACTTCTGAACACACTATAGCCTTCACAAAATTTTCAGTCCCATCTACTAATATTTTTTAAACAGAGTATTTTTGAAGAATGTCAGCTGTCACTAGCATTAATTTTGATGGCTTCAGATAACCTTGTCATTCAGACAAATATCTCCTATGAACATTGGTATGATCTGTGTAGAAGTTCTTCATTGGAATCTAGTGCTTTACTCCCTCAGGACTGTTTGCATGGCATTACTACTTTAACTTCCAAAAACATAGTCTGAAGGACACACTTTTAACTCTTTTATACTGAAAGAAAATGCACATCTTTAAAACTAATCTTTGTGTTGAATGGAATTTATTCATGTAATAAATTATTTTGAAGGTGAGACTAGTAACAGTGGTATTTAGCCAGGAAAATGTAAAAGAAATGTGAGGACAGAAAAAAAGAGCATATCAATTTAAAGAATCCAGATATAAGTTAAATATTTTATATTATTTTAATATTTAAATCTAAAATTCTTAAAATATAAAGACTGTGTATAAATAAGACATTACATTATTAAACAAAAATAATCTGTTTACTTTTTTGTCTCTCTGCGAGAAATCTCACTTCTTTAAAGTATTGACGCACAAATTTGTGAATGTGTGTGACAATTAACTGCAATCACCTGGTAGAATCCACAATTGCAAGGTCAAATCTCATTCACAATAATCAGATGAAGGCAGAGGTACTCCAGGGAAGAAGGTGACCAAGATTTTGTCTCCCGAAAGCTTTATAAAGTAAAAATAAGAAAGCTTGAAAAAGAAATCAGAAAAAAAAAAAGGACATAAAATAAATCAAGAATCCTACTGAGGAGGGAGGATATATTTTTATGTGAAGAGAAAAGCTGTACTGTCAATATGGATTTGACACAGAAAACTGCCTTTCACAGAGGTAGAAATAAAATATCTTGTATTATTTAACAGAGAGCAAAATATGGTCAATTATGAAGTTTTAGCATTTGTAAGAATGCATTTTTATTATAAAATTTGAAAGCAAATGTAAATTAAACATTTCATCCCCATGATATTTTTAAACCATCACCGAAAAAGTCCAGGTCCTAGGATTTATGGGTTTTCCTTATGTATTCCCTTAAGAAGTAAAATTCCAGGAAGAATAGAGGTCAGCATATACATATGAAAAATTTAGATTTGAGAGAAAAACACACTAGCCATAATGAATAGATTCAGAGAATTCATAGCTAATATTAAAGTTAAGAGAAATGCAAGTCTAAAAGGCTGAAATGCTTGCAGACATCAGTAATATTGACAGTGACACTCCACAGCGAGCAAAGGAAAAGAAGCTGTTTGTGAACCTATGCAGAAAGGTAGAGCAATCGTTTATTTAATTGATGTGTTATTTTATTATACTTTCTCCTTTCTTGCCAATACTAATTTTAGAGATGCAAAAAAAAAGAGCAGAATCATCTACATATTTACCTACTAATATGTAGGATGGTGTTCAGCTCAATCTTTGATGCAGTTATTCATGTGGATTTCAAGTATTTTTTGAACATCTGTTTCTGCTCCTATGACATTTGTGACAGATGGGTCTTATTTCATATTTGTGGTAAATACATTTGTCCTTTGCCATAATGTAATGCAAAAACTTCCTCAAAATATAAACAAAAACAAAATATAGATTAAGAAAAATATTCTGTCAAAAGATTACCTGCAGAAGGATTTATAAAAAGGAAATAATCCTTGCCTCAAGGACATGATGGCACAACCGTACTGTAACTTGCCTTGTCTGTCAGTACAATAAGAAACACATGAATTCAAATAAGTTCTGCAGAACAAGAAAGGATTCCATTTTAACCTAGAATTGAAATATCTGCCTGCAAGAAATCCATACCTTTTATGTCACAATCACATATAAATTATATGCAGAACTACAGTAAAAATTGGTTATTTCTTTAATTTATTTTTTTATTTTTCACGGCAATCTCTCCTAGAACACACCTAGAAGACCAAAAAAATAGCATAAATGTTACCTGTAGCATATCCTTGCTGTCTGCAAATATTTCCAGGGGGTACCCTGAGCTCTCAACATCCAAGTGAGCATCTTAAGAACATTGAAACGAAAGCTGAAAAATCTTGTGTGCTAAGCACCAAGATAACAATTGCAAAACTGATTGCTGGAGTTTGTCCAATAGGCAACTAAACATAGCACACAGGTAAGCAGTAAATTTCCTGCATATTCAGGGAACAGCCCCTATCCTCACTGGGCTCTGGAGTCTATCTCTGGCACAGGTGCTTTGATTTTAGAGAAACAGGAGAAAAGCAGACAGTGCCATCTACAGAGCAGGTTGCTTTAGTGACATTTCCTGGAGAGGCAAAAGACAATGGGAAAAATCTAAGGTCAGAGATTTGACACTGGAGTCCTGCACAACAAAATCTATTTGCCAGCAGGACCCTAGGACAGAAAAAGGGGAGTCCTAATCTGACTGTTCATACTGCAAAGCTTGCAGCTCACAGGATTTCAGCCTGAGACTGAGTTCATTACTTCTTGTGCAGTTTAGGCATGTATTAAGTAGCCTAGCTTTTGGCACCTGAAACAATCAAGTTTTAAGTATATCTAGGAATACTCTAGCAGACATATGTGTACAAGAACAATTTTTCTAGTGGAAAGATATGTTCACTGAAACCTTCGTCAATTTCAGACAAGGTAGCCAGAAGAGGAAAAATTTTACTCTGTTACTCTGAATGGAAGCCATGAAAGTGGAAGTTATATGCCTGTTTTGTGGAATTGTGTACTGACCATCAGTTGCATCTCTCTGCTAGGTGGAGCTGACAGAAAAGGTATCCACCAATTCCTTGACCATCTAACAGAGAGGTCTCAGCTGAGTTGCTCTGATGGCCATGTATTTGTAGACTAATCCTAGCAAAAGAAGCCAAACTAAAAGAACAGATGCAAATGGCCATGCTGGAATTTATCCAAAGCTCATAACAGGAGCAGAGATTATACATCACTTGAAAAGTAAAATGTGTGATTCTGCTACGTATCTTTGGCACACCATAAAGATGTGCAGACAGATAATGCTACATAAGTAGTAAAATATTTATAAAAAGGATGCTGTGAAAACAAATGATCCTGATGATGAAAATGGCTGAATGGTAGATGTCAAAAGCTGGGAAGAGTTGGAGGCCTGTAATAGATATCAATCAAAGTCCAATATTGGTCCCAGTATCAGTGTCTTCCGTGAAGGGGCAGATGCCTCCTCAGCATGTCCACTGATGACTCTGAGCTGGGAGGAGTGGCTGACACCCAAGTGCTGTGCAGCCCTTCAGAGGGTCCTCAACAGGCAGGAGAGATGGGCAGAGAGAAACCTTCTGACATTCAGCAAGGGCCAACGCTGGATCCTGCACGTGGGGAGAAACCACTCCATGCACCAGCACAGACTGGGGCTGACCTGCTGGAGAGCTGCTCTGTGGATAAGGACCTGGGGATCCTGGTGGACAAGTTGTCCATGAGCCAGCAGTGTGTCTGTGTGGTCAGGAAGGCCAATGGTGTCCTGGGGTGCATCAGGAAGAGCACTGACAGCAGCTCAAGGGAGGTGATCCTTCCCTTCTGCTCAGCCCTGTGAAGCTCATCTGGAGTGCTGTGTCCAGTTCTGGGCTCCTCAGCACAACAAGGACACGGAGCTCCGGGAATGGGGCCAGGGGAGGGGTACAGAAATGGTTTTGGGACTGCAACTTCTCTCTTCTGAGGAAAGGCTGAGGGAGTTGGGCCTGTCCAGCCTCAAGAAGAGAGAACTGAGAGGGATCTCATCAGTGCAAGTATCTGCAGGGAGGATGCCAAGAGGATGGAGCCAGGCTCTTCTTGGGGGTGCTGGGCAGTAGGACAAGGTGCAACGGGCAGAAACTGATGCACAGGAAGTTCCACCTGCATAGGAAAAACTTCTTTACATGCACTGGAATAGATTGCCCAGAGACACTGTGGAGTCTCCATCACTGGAGGAAGACTAAGAACTGTCTGGACACAATCCTGTGCCATGTGCTTTGGGATGACCCAGCTTGAGAAGGGAGATTGGACCAGCTGACCCACAATGGTCACTTTTAACTTGAACTGTTCGTGCAATTCTGTGATCCTGTGATTCTGTGATGATGATGAGTTTTATATTCATACTTTCCTAGAATTTGTTTTCCTGATTTTTTTGCTGCAAGATTCCCAAACCAGTATTCTTGTGACTTATAAAAGACAAAATAAACTTTCTCCACTCTACATAGTGACAGCTATAGCCTGTGTTACTTGAGTTTGTTCTGGTGCAGAAATTGCCTGGTTTTTTTTGTTTCCTGATATAAGTTTATCAACTGAAAAAAAACATGGGAACTGGATGTACCGTTGTTGTGCAATTGACTATTCTGCCTTAGAACAGAATCCTTTCTGCATTTCTGTATTTGTTCTGTGTTACTGAATGGAAATATGAAGTCTGAAGTATTCTTGAACTTTTTCATTTTTTATATGGAAAATGAAGGCATATGTGCCTTCATATACCTTCCTTAAAGAGATGTCTCAGCTTTTTAAAATAGTGTTGTATTTACCTCCATGGACAGTTCATGTGAGGCAGGACAATCCCTCTGTCCTATTCTTCACAGCTTGTAAAGACTGCAGATTTTTCTTTTATCATATCTTTGCATGTAACCTGTTATTCCTGTGGTGTTTCATCCATTACAGATTTACTATGATATGAATTCTTTGCAGAGCTGTTTGCTACCTCTATTGAAGGAGCTACAGTTTGCAGTTTATCTGAACATCTTTGCTCTGCAAAAATGTTTCCAAAATTATCCTCCATTAGACTTATCTATCTGAATATTAATACACATCTATGCATTTATCCAGGAAAATGAAAATCAGTACTTAATCTATACTTAGTTATTTTAAATAAGACACGTAAGACAGAGTGCAAAGGTTTTTTGACCAAATAGAAAATTGAAAATTTCCTTTGATGAGTTTGGAGTTTGCCTTTTATGTATAAATATATGTTTAAATCTAGCCTTTTGAACAAGCATTACATTTTGTCATATTTGGAGTGAGAGAATAGATGGACTATTTTGGTGTGAAAAGTACCTATAGGTCAAATATGATCCAGCAATGCCGATTTAAAAGCAGAAATCAAAAGACTGATTCCCAAGCAGTTACAGTACCAGTTATTATCTCTAAAAAACACATTCATGTTGGACAGGGATTTTTTCCCCTGAATTCTCCCATTCACTATTTCAGATGACCTATTAATTTCTTTTAGATAGACAAAGAACATGTACAACTGGCATCAGCTGAAACATCATATCAGCAGACTTGTGGCAGTACCACAAATTCCCAATTGAACTGAAACTATTAGCAACCTTAATTCTGTCAACTTTTATGGGATCGAGTAGGAAGGATTTATTCTTTCCTAAGGCAATTACTCACACAGGTGGTGGGAATTATCTTATGTTGTTCTGACCTCTACTGGAGAGAAGAACAAAGGCACAAGCAATTTTATGGGTGTTTTTTTGATGATGCAAGTGGAAGAGAAAGAGAAAAAAGCACTTTTTACATCACTGTAAGCTTTAAAACAATTTATTATTAGGCATACAGGTAATAGATTAATACATATCTGATGGCCCATATCAGTGTGAAACTAATGGTTAGGTACTCATATGCTTAGATGCTCACTTATTAGTAGCTCCTAGTTCAATTTAGAGCAGCTTTGCAGTGGGAGCCTCACAAACTAATAAAAATTCTAAGCAACCTCAAAATGTTCACATTTAGTTCAGGACATGATGTAGTTAGTAAAATTCACAACATAAAATGTTTGAAATAAAGAAATGGCTAGGCAGATGACTTTTTAAAAATAAGTTACATTCAACTTAAATTCAGTAATTTTTAAAGTGAAAACACCAGGTGATTTTCTGCAGTGAGTGAATGTTAATGATGGGTTATGATCTCTTTATCTCTATTTTTAAGTGATAGAGTGGATAGGGTAGAAGCTAAACTAAAAGTCCACAGTTAGCAAGAAAGAAATGCAAAGAGCAAGATTTCAGGAGAGAGAGAAAGACAAGGAAGAATTGAGGGACAGTTTCATCAAATTCATATACTGACAAGAAAAAAATGTCTTATTAGTCATATTTTTCTTTCTTCAGTTAAAACTGGGTAACTACTGAGACAAACTATTTCCTAGTTGAAGCACTCTGGAATAGAAAAATACAGAAAGCATTTTACCAGCCAAATTTAATTAGGGTGAGAGGCACCTTCAAATAAACAAGGTAAAGGTGGGATTCAAAGAGTTAATGACTGCCTTTTAGAAAGGACTAGAGTCCTGTCAGGGATACCATATAATCTTTAAAAGTAAATATAGCCAGCTTGGGTTCACTCAATAAAGCCTAAAAAACCATACATACAACTGGTAATATTCTAGTGGTATTCTGCAAAATTGCATATGGAACTGAGTACAGAATAATGACATAAACCGATATATTAGGTAAGCAAATATCATTTTAGCCTCTGACTTGATAAAAGAAAAACAACTGGGACTTCTCTCATCTGTACATCAGAACAGGAATGAAATTATGGAGCCCATGTGTAAAAGAAAAAAAAAGAAAGATCCTGCTTCTGCTATGTCAGATTGAGTAACGGGACATAGCTGGACTGGCTTGTCGCCAGGGAAGTGGAGCTACAGCCACCACCACAGTGCTGAGCAGAAAAGGGAAAGTCACTTTCCTCTTCTCATCAGTTTCTTTTTGCTCTTCAATGATCCTGCTGCAGCCTTCCATGGAAGTATTACTAAAAGCCTGGCTCTCAGGAAATCCAGAGACCAAGCCAAGGTAAGAGGCAGCTCCTTGCTGACGATAAGTTTGTCTCTCTGCTGAAAGAACATGCAGGAGACAGCCCAGAGATTTAAGTCCTCCTTGATTTGAGGTGACATTTAGAAGATGAGGGCCTACCACTGACCGGGGGCTATGTACAAATCACGAACACAAGGGGACTGCTGTGGAACACGTCTCGAGCTGTTTGTTTTTTAGCATCAGTCTCATTACATGGTTATGGCAATGGGAAGATGCCAGCAGCTCACATCCAGGCAACAGACCAAGAACTTAATGTTACAACTTACTTTAAAATCTTTTTGACCAATCACACAAAGCAAAAGCATATTGACAGTAGTTCTATCCAACCACTATAAGCACACGTACCTTTGGTTAAAACAATGCTTGCTTATTTCATACAATACTTGTTTGTAAACCTTAAGATACAATGCACAGAGCTCCATTATTAAGCTTAGAACTTCCTAATACCTCACCAGATATACTCTTCTGCAACTAATGGGAGTTATTCTACCCAAGCGTTAATACACGGACCATTGTTTTATTTATCTTTTCTTTCTACTTCTTGTATAATTTTTCTGCTGACAAATCTTATAGCTACTGCTTAGCTCAAATCACCATCCTGCTGTGTCTGAGGCCTGCCTTTTGCAATGTGCCCAAAGCCCTCTGATTTTAAGGACTCCCACAAGGGCCCACAGGTTGTTGACCAGGATTCCCAGTGTCTTCAGCATCCTGATGGATGGGAGGGAATGGCTGGGGTAGAGAGAATGATGCCTGAATATTTTTTGCTTTCTATAAATGTTTTATCTATTTGTACCTTTGTTGATTTTTTAAATATATATAGCTGTATAGTTTTTAACACATTCGTGCACTTTAAATCTTACTCTTTCTCACACATTTTGCTGTCTTCTTGAAAATCTGTTTAGTCTTATTTTCAAGAAAAAGATTTCAAACAAGCACACCCAGTTTTGCACCAGCACTTAGAAGACATAACAAAATATGGCCTTATGTTACTACTCCTTGGAGTCTTTCCAATAGGGCAGGTCCAAATGCAAGTTGCCACGACAACCAGTCTTCTATTGGATGTACCTGCTAGATATCCTAATTAATTGAACTCATTAAAAGTGTGGAAATCCAATACTGTGCATGAGCATACAGCTATGTTTTTTGCACTTGAAAGCTTTCATTAAAGAACTGCTCATTATATTACTACTTTAATATTGTTTGGAAAGCTTTTCTTTTGATTCCAGACAACAGGAAGCTGCCTGGACAATGTGCCTTAATCACAGGTTTTTGATTTGCCCTAGGAGGCAATACTGAAGTAGAATAGGAGATCAGATTTTAACACATAACATGCTTTGGGACTTAGGACATCAGCTGTAGAGAGATAGATAGGTAGATAGATAGATAGATGATAGATAGATAGATAGATAGATAGATAGATTTACACCTAGTCTTGCCTGGTGATGAAAACAGCATCATGCTATACAGGCAGATGGCGGGCACCAAAATTCTCTGAAAGCTGTTATTTATAGTAAATTGTCAGCCTGCCCTGGAGTGTCTCCTCACTTCCAATACATGTTGTGCCACTTTTCTCTATTTCTGGAAACAACAGAATATTTGCTTTCCACTGTGCAGCAAAGTTCATTTGAGGATAGGGAACACCAAGTGCCAAGAAGCTTATTCTGGTAGATGAAATTAGAGAGCATAGTTTACAAACTGAGAATTCCCATCTGCATGAAGCACACAAGAGCAGCAGTGGCACAGCAGAACTGTCAGTTTGCTTTTATGTGGTAGTACTAAGGTTGGTAATGACAGTAAGAGACTGCTTTTTAAAAAATAACCAAAACAGACACTTGTCTATTTTTAATTTAGTTGCAGCTGGAACACAGATTATTTATGGTCCTTCAGCATCATTGCTGTATGTGATCATCAGAGATACTGGAAGGTGACAGAATGTTGCAATACACTGGCAACCAGAACATGTCTTTAAAATTGTATAAGAGATTTTAGAGTCTCTCAGTCCTAGGTAGGTATTTACACATTAAGGACTTTAAAAACACAGTTGCATGCCTCAAAACACTGTCAAGGCTACAGAAGGAATATGCCAGAAGATAGACCACTGGAGCAGGAACTTGAGACAAAAAAATGTGACAGGAAGGTACTAATTCCAGGCCCAGGGAGGTGAGGTCTGCTTATCACATTATGGCTGACACAGCTGGACAAAAATTCCCAGTGTGGCAAACTGTGGGAAAGGAAGCAACTGCTCATCCACGTACCACACCAAGTTATGAGAACAGCATCTGCTACTGCCACATGGATACTCGAAACTTGGAATGTAAAAGGTGACAAATCCCCAGTAGACCAGTGTTTGGATCCCCACCACTGAGAAGCCCAGGGTTAAGAAGAACCACTGGGATGCCCCTGAATCTGTGAGTGCTGACTATCTTCAGCTTGATCTCTCTGTCTTTCTCTCTCTTTCCCCATATCCACCCCCACCACCTATAAATTTTTGTTTCTTCCCCTCATTTAGAGTTAGATAAAATCCATATCCTCAGATTATTCTGTGATTCTGTGATATTATTTCTTTTAACATATCTTGTTTGCACTTTAATTCAGGCAGAGGCATTCTCACTAATCAGACCATAACAATCAGCTCATCAGAATTACCAGATTTTGGGGGAAATATATTTAGTGTATTAAATATGGGTCCTTTTAACAGGTGAGTGTGACTTGCAGACTTTCTAAAATTATCTTTTATCCAAAATATCTGGACCTGTAGCTCTATCTGCAGAGCAGTTCTTAGATGATTTAATTTAAAAAAGTTTTGAAATATCAAATTTACTTTCAGCTAGCATGAAATTAATCCCATGTTAATTTCAAGGAAATATTGCTACATATTTTCACACTGTAACGATCAAATTGTTACTTTACATAAGTGATGGCTTAGATTGATATCTTCTTTGTAGAGATTATTTGTGCTTTGTGCAAGAGCTGGCCTTCATACCCTGACAGCTTATGAAATTATTTTAGAATATTTTGTTTCCTTTAATAATTATTACATATCAGTTTTTATCTTTCTTTTACTAATTTTTCCAGGTCTTAAAATTATTTTTATTTATTTATGTTTAAAAATCCAAGAGTTATTCCCTATTAGTGATGGAACCTAATTGTCCCAATCTTCTGTTAGCCACTCCTCCCTCTTTCGGATAGCTCATTGCATGAAAATAGTTTTTACCTTGTGGATCAATCACTTGAGATAACTACATGTACCATTTTATAGTCAGGAAGTTCAATACTTTAAAATTATAACTTTGATGGGTATAATTGTTATTGATTTAAAACTATTGACTCTAAGAATTATGGAAATTAAATATTTCCACTATAACTGTTATAATATAACTGATGCAATATTTTGAGACACATGGTTTTAACTATTATTGACAGCAAATTACAAAATGGATTTTTTCTTATCTATTTCCAAGAAAGAGACAGAAAAAATGTTCTTGATCTATTTTTTTATTAAGTTCTTCACAATGGATTAAGAATGTGAAATATTAAAAGTTGTGGAAATATTAACAGATGTGGGGAGCTGGCAAGGACACAGACAAAGGAGTCAAGTGATGAGCATTATTTACTGAACCTATTAGTTGTGTATGATACCAGTGTACACATATAAGAATGGATCAAAGTGGAAAATCAACAACAAGTATTAGAAATTGTCTTTGCTTTTGCAATTTCCAAACTAAATCAACGATATTTTTTTTTAATTTACATACCTGTGATATTAAGAGCAGAGATTATTATGTGAAAATGCATTAAACATTTCAACAAAAAGTCAATTACCAAACCAAGCCTCAAATTGTGTAATACTATTCTTCATTATTATATTACTAACATTCCAACAGATGTGATTCATAACTTCCTATGACTGTGCACTGCAACTGCGATATTACATCTCAAAAGAAAGCAACATACTCGGATGTCATATACTAGCTCCTTTCTTTAAATTTTCATGCTAAGCAGAATAAAATAATAAGACCTTTGAAGTGCAGATCAGTACATTCAGCTGTTCCCCAGACAGGGAACATTATATTTATTCCTACCTTGAATTATCATTAATGCCAAATATCTTCCAGCTTTTTACACTATTATAAAACCTTCAATATAATGTAAGTACAAGCAAAACCAGAGAATGTTTACACCCAAATATGATCTTGGTAGTGTTTTGCATCCTAAAATTATCAACATTTCCATGTTGTACTGAAATAAAAGCGTCACAAAATCGAGTGATGAAATACGTTTACTTTTAAGTACCAAAGAAAAAAATGAATATCTCATTTGCAATCACAGAACAGCATCTAGCTTTGCTATTGTTATTCATATTGGCTATTACACGCTCATCTCTCCATATACATGTATTTTATGAGAATACTTTGATCGTTGAAAATCAGTACAGCATACAGATCTGACAGAAAGCTTCTCAGAACAACTTCAGCTGGTGGATTCTTTGCTGTGTCTCTCTTCTGTTCACAATGTGAAGCAATCACATAGAATGAAATACTAAAACCACTAACAGTGAGAAAGCCTTTAACATCCCCAGAAAATTTTCACTTCGTACAGAAAAAGGAATTCTTATTAAGGTCTGTATATGTGATCTAAATATCCCTCTACATAGACTGCATTAAAAGTACTTTAAACTCTAATTTACTCCAACACTTCTTGAAAAACTCCCCAAATTATAACATATCCTTAAACTTTCTTCACCTATTCTATAAAACATCATCTGTTTTTTGAGGAATACCCAGAGATTCCTTATTATGAAACGCTAACAAATAATGAAATAAAATCTCTGTGTAAATCAGTATTTCAGGATAGATAAAGCCCAGCTTATAGGAAAAAGTTTTTGTTAAAAGCATGAAAACATTGCCATAATAGGTCCCCTGCTTAGCTTCAGTAAGAAAACTGTCAAGCTTTTGTTTCTGGGCTAGAGGCATATGCAGTTTAAAAATAAATCCTATTAGAAAATTTACCAATTAATAAACAGTTTGAATGACTGTACTTTTTTCATTAGTTTGAAGTTCATAGATGAGAAACGTGAAACAACTTACACTGCACTTATCTGTACTCTCTCTGACTTAAAATATAAGACTCACAGCATACCAGTTGCAGATATATCTAGTATGAACTGCTCATGGAAGCAGTTCAACAGCCAAGTATAAAGTGAACTTCCAAGCTCTGGCAATTGACTTAAAGACTGCTTGAGCTGGAAGTTGTATCTGGGTCACTGTGGTTTATAGGGATACATACTATGACAGACTATGCTGAGGGGCTTTGTAAGCCTTTTTTTCATAAGGTCCACATTCTAATTATGTGATGTCACAGATTTGTTTTATAGTAGGATATGTGGTTATATGGTTAAGATTTTTCAGCTACACAAAATAAATCTCTGTTATGCAAAAGGTCCTCAATGAAATTACATTTATTTTTTGAAAGACAATAAGTTGATTAATTTTTTTCTTATTAAGCTTGTGAGTCTTAAGATAATTATTAAGACTAATATTCTGAGAAATGAAATAAAATCAGAACAAAAAAAAAATCAATCTATGTTATTGGATTAGGTAACATCAACTTGCCCCTGGGCTTATATCTATCCTGTGTTTCCACAAGACCTGTCAGGAAAATAACCAGTTCCACTTTGGCTACATAGAGACCAATATAGGTATCCAGTCATAAATTCACAGAGAAGATTATGCAGTACTTATTCTTATGAAATGTTAGCTGTCTCTATACTACTAGGGCATTTAAGAGAAATTAATCAATAATTGTCTTACCTCCATTCCCCAAGTATGTTTTCCTGCACAGGAGATACTCCTTTACCACTCTGATTTTTAAAATTTATTTCTAGTATTTAAGAATGTGACAAAACTGTTACTAGCTGAAAGTGGTAGTGTAATAGAAGTTAAATTTTCTTCATAGTTACAGGTAAACCACTGGCTTTCTTTTTCCTTTTTAACACTTTTACAGAGACTTTAGATGGAATCATGCAGATTTCCCTAGTTTTAATCCTAGTTTCCCCATATACAATCTGAAATCTTTGGCTAAGCATATCTGAACTTCAAAGGACAAGATATATGCAGGGTTTAATTGATTGTCATAAACTATAAAAAGCTGTGCTTTCAGTGAAATGTTCTTCTAAGAAAAAGGAAAATATATTAGTGACAATATTTCAAGCTTTTAAGAAAAGTCAGGTGAATACAAATAGTTTTTTAATTCTAACAAGTATCCCCAAGAAAAATCTGTAATTTTAGCAATTTATTGATACAGGCGACACATTTGCACAATGCCTTCAAATGCAAGAAGACATATGCCATGTGTTCTTCTGCAGCTCCCATGCTGCAGGAAACTGAAGCACATGGGTTACTTCTATGCACATGAAGATTTACAACAAACATAGCATGGTTCTGATCTTACAGGAGTGTGGGTTTAGGACCATGTTCTATCCTTCAGTGTCTTACTATGCTATTCTTAAGGCTCCTCATCTGTACATGGGAGGGCCCCTGGGCATTCCTGGCTGTATCCCAGGGAGGCAGGGATTTCCAGGTGGATAGCCTGGCACTCCTGGCCTCCTGGGCCCTGGTGGCCTTGTCACAGCTATGGATGGTGGAGGGAGGTTTCCTCCTCGGTTCTGTGGAGGGTAATGGCCATTCAGGACAGGCCCAGGATGCTGGAGTGTCTGAGAGGAGTTGGCTTCTGGTGGCTGGCCTGTCGTCTTTGATCCATTGCCATCCTGTCCTTTCTTGCTGTCTGAAATGTGTTTGGAGGACAGAATTAACAAATGATCATGCCAGCCTGAAGCGCCTTGAAATCCAGAGCTGCCTGACTATCCTAGGGTGCAGTTGAAATCCTAGGCCTCCCCTGCCCAAACCTGGGGGTAATATGCCTTCATGACCTTTGTGCTCTATTTTCCATCTATTTTTTTCTGCAAGGTTCCCATGGGGGTATGTGAGCAATTTCTC
Source organism: Chloebia gouldiae (assembly GCA_003676055.1). Taxonomy (NCBI): domain Eukaryota; kingdom Metazoa; phylum Chordata; class Aves; order Passeriformes; family Passeridae; genus Chloebia; species Chloebia gouldiae. The sequence continues at coordinate 1,131,556 of QUSF01000036.1, read as the reverse complement.
AAGATGCACTTAGGTATTGTCTACAAATGGTGATGAAGTCAGTGATGAAGACATGGCTCTTCCAAAGACATGGCTCTTCCAAAGACATTCATGCCTCACCTGGGTTTTCCTCCTAGGCTTGAGGCAGTTCAGTGGCTGCAGGGCATGTGTGCATGATAAGGGAAAGGAGACAGCCAGCAAAATTCCTTAGGACAGACTGACACCCACCTGCACCAGCCAGGCATTCTGATAAGAGTTGCTTACTGTGTTCTTACTACACCTTCTCCAGGTGAACCTGGCACAGGTGGCAAATACCTTCCTGTGTAGTTCTGGGTCAATAAGATGCAACAGAAAGGTAGAAGATGTAGACTTTGACTGGTGTATGATAGATAAGAAGGATCACGGACACTTAGACCAGGCTTTAATTGCCTTTTTTCAACAGGGCTGTGACTTCCAGCTCACTATAGTTCAGCTTTTTACTTTAGTGTTGCCAGGTGTGGAATAATGTTGCAATATTTCTTAAACAGGCCAAAGAAAGAAATAGGCTAATTCTTGTGATTCAGCATTGTGAAGGTGTTTCAGGAGATTACAGCAGAGGAAGCAGTCAAGGCAGTGAGGAAGTCTAGGATCACACATACAGGAGTTACTCATGATATCATGAGATATTCAAACCAATTCTTACCTTTGTTTGGAGTCGATTCATCTTGCTTGTCTCCTTTAGGTTTTGCTGGTGGTGGTTCTGTCTCAAACGGATTTTCTTCTTGTTCATTTGATTTTTGTGCCTTTTGTTTATTTCTTCTTTTATTTTCTTCTGCTTGCTAATGACAGGGAGAGAGAGATGACATTTTTTAGTGACCCAAACAGTCTAATATTTAGTAAAATACAAAAACTTGTTAATTCTCTATTCTTACACTTTGTAACTTCTTTTTGAGTTCCAAGTTCGCTTCCTTGTAGGATTTGGATGTTGCGTTGAGATAATAAAGGCTCAGGCTAAATTTTAAAAATAATAATTTCTTGTTAGACAATGATTTAAATGTAAAGACTCAGAACATTCCTTTAGCAACCATTACAGTTGTGATAATATAAGGTTTGTATCTTTTTCTCATTTATTTTGCTTAATATTGTACTAATATTTCGACAATGAATAATGTGATTCCTTACATTATGAAGAAAGCACTGTTATTTCTGGGGGGGGATGAAAGAAATTATTCTATTCATTAATATTCTACATTCAATCCTATAGTATTTAAGAAAGTTGTTTCATTAAGTAGTGCTTCACTGTGAAAGAACTTATAAAAGTTAATTCTCATGACATACCATAAAAATGAGTAAATCATATTTATGAAAACTTCTGAAAAATATTGTAAGCAATCTGAAATACTGTCAAGAAAGCAACAAAAATAATAGTCCTTTTTTCCCCCCCAGTTATTACTTCCTTCTTCTGCTAAAAAAAACATAAGAACATTTTCATTTTTTAGGGTATGGAATTACTATTGTGACAACTTTATGTAATTAATAGGTTTCACTATCCTGATTTAATAAGAAAAAATCTGCTATGAAGTCTTTAATTGATATAAACAGTAAACAATTAACCAGCATAAGTTGTTCCCTCTGCTTTGCCTGATTTTGCCTTCTATTTTTCCTCTTTTTTTCTTCTCTTTATTTTTAAATACCTGTCCTTAACCTTTGAAGCTGAGGGTTAAAATAGAATATGGTGTTAAGAGAACCTTGGCAAAATATCATCTCAATATTTCATACTGCTCATATAAAATCTTTTGTAATTTCTGTTGTTGTCTGTAATGTCTACATTTACTTGCAGTTCTGCAATGAAAAATTAAATCCCAGTGTATCTTTGTATCAAATTAAATTTTAGTCCAGCCGTATACTAAACAGCCAATATAATAACCCAATCAAGCAGGTTACAATGCCTTGATAAAATAGGACTCAATACAATCTCTAAGAGCAAATATTCCAGGGCCATTTTTCTTTACCAATTACTGAGTTACTCACAAAAACCTCTACTAGCCTTATTTCACAAAGCCTCCAAAACCCTGTCTCACACCCCGTCTCAATAATATAGAGTACAGTCTTTATCAGTTAAAGGCACTGAAGATCATATTTGAAAGATCATATTCTGAAGATGATATAACTGAAAGTTACTGAGTATCTGCTACATGATGTTCATGTTTCTATTGAACTTGCTAAGGACTTAACGATGTCCTGTTATGCAAACTGGACAAGTTGATCGATGTCAAAACATTAAAAATTCCCTATGGGCCTTTTGCATTTTAATAGTTTTCTATCTTTTGTGGCAGGACCAACATTTTTAAAAAGTATAACTAAAGCAAAAAGAAAGCCATTGAACAAAAAAGAGATATCAATCTTTCTGCGAATGGGCATCAAGTATGTGCAAAGACTCGTGAATTGTTCAAGTCTCTCATCACTGCCCAATCAGCACTGCATTTCTTAGATATTCAGGCAGTGATGATTCAGAGTGAAAGAAACTTATCAGACCTTAGATACAGAAAGCATTGAGTAAATATTCTGTACGTACACCATCAGCAATATAAAGGGTAGGATAAGTCCAGGGTTAGAGGCATAACCAAATACCTTCCCAAACCAGGAAGGAAAGTCGTGCTCCAGAGTTTCTGATATGACTTCATACATTCTAGTCTTCCCACTATTAAACAGAAAAGTTGACAATATACATACAAATATTACAGCAACTATGAATATATAAGTTAATCACATCACATCAAACCTGGAAAAAAGATAATATGGTATGTTAACATTATTTAAAACTTTACACTCTGAAAGGAATATTGTCTAAAGTAGTATTTATGTATTCTAAGAGAGAAAAAGGACACCAAAATTCTTATTGTATGCTAAAAGATTTTGCCAGGTTACTACCCAAAGTATTCCTCAGTAAATCAATGTATGAGTTATAAACTCCATATCATCAACCAACAAAGAAAGAATTATTTGTGCTCTGTGAAGACATGGGGGGAAAAAAATTCAAATCCTCTTTTTTACGTCTGACAAGCAAAAAGTTGTCTGCTTGCAATTGTTTTCTGTTCCACTCAATTCTCCTCTCTCTTTGATGTGTACCAATGCTACACAGGTCAGGGGCTGTGTTTCAGGATATTTTCGTTGTTGTTGCAGCAATATAGTTACCTTCATAGATAATTGTGTCAGCTTATTTATACATTTATTTTCTCTCTAGACTATTTTCCTTCTGAAGTGTATCAAAAGATGTTCTGAAAATCCCTTTCTGTTTATTTTGCCTTTTTTTGTGCCTCGTGGCACAGAAGTTTGTCATTTTTAACCTGTACAAGACTGGAAAAATGGGTCTCTGTGTATCAATTCTAATTAGTAGTTTTACTTAGTTGTAGGAATTGTCACCAAAATGCTATGTGATTGTCCAGTCATTGAAGATTTCTGTCACTGCTTTTCAGTTCAGGTAAAGAATTTCTTACAAATGGGTCTTTTTTTTTTTTAATTAATTCTCAATGTTTGCACTCCCTTTCAAGTAATATAAAAATTTTGCAGGTAGAATTCTGCAGACCTGTCCTTTCTCTCTATTTGCCCTGCCCACTCACAGTAGATGAGAAATTCCATCCTCTGCACTCCTCATGCTCTTCAGCATGCACAAATCTTTTTCTACTGCACTATCACTAACTCTGTCCTGTCTTCCCTACTCTTGGCAGGTCTCTGTTGAATTGTGTGCATTGCTTTATTTATTTATTTATAAATAATATATATTTATTCACTAGTTATTCAACTGTAGCTTTACGTATACTGAGTCTGAATGAACCTTCATCAGTTTCAAGTGCTGCCATCAAAAGTTACATTGAAGGTTTTGATTTTTGATGAAGAACAACATATCTCTGCACATGACAGAGAAAAAGTGGTAAACATTATCCTTCTCATTTTGAAGAGTAATCACACCATTTAGTTAATACCCAATTCAATAACTGCTGCTACTCAGATCTGATCTCAAATATTCTCCTCAATATTTTTTTGCTAAGACTCAAAAAAAAATCTTAATTTGTATCTCTTCTTTTATTGTAAATTCTTCTTTAAATTCAAACAGTTTTCTGTGTCATCAGAATTTTTGTCATGTCACATGATTGTCCCATTTAGGTACCTATCACTATTGCAATGGCAATCTGTCATTTTGCCTTTTGCCAGATTTAATGTGGTGACACTTCTGCTCCATTATAAAGTGCCATGGGGATCATACAGATGTCATTTTAGTCACAACAGTAATATATTATTTAAACCTTTTAATTGCAACCAGAATGCCTCTTTTATGGTTCTCCCACTCTTGCTTTGTTAATATTTTGCTGAAAAACAAAGGCTTAAGACTTTTAAATTTTTATTTCTTATCTTTTCTGTTGTCATGTGATACAACTCTTCATACTTGTATCTCATGTTACGTGGCAGGTAATGATTAAAATGATACTAGTCTTTCTAGGTACTGTGCACAGGCGAAAGTGTGGCAAAGCCTAAACTATCTTGAATTCAAGATGTGTTTTCAGGGTAGGCCTAGGTGTTTAGAAAAAATCCATTACTATAGAAGGTTTGAAGACTTTAAAAATAAATTCAGCTTCACAATGGTAGTACAAACACATGAAATTCTGTGAGCTGGAGAGAACTGAGGCATTCAAAGACTGAATCACAGTACATTTATGACCCTCACACATTCTGATCTGCGCTTCATAGAGGGCATACAGACATTTCCTAAAAGCCATCTCTTTCAAACACAATAGGTCACTGCTCTATTCCATAAGAATGATTTTTCTTCAGTGCAGCAGTAATAATTTTTTTTTCATTGAATTGATATCAAGTTTTTCTGTTCTACACCTCAGATAAAACTTTTTAAAGAATTAGTCAGTTTTCAAGGATTCCCACTTCAGGAATTATCCCCAGTGAGAAATACATCACAATTAAACACTCAGCATATCAAGTGGTAATGCTTATTATAGAGGGACTGTTTCATTACTGCATCATTCACTGTGATGTATGGAAGCAGTTCATTACAACAATTACAACATTACAAAAAAGACGGAAGTAAAATGCAAAGAACCTGAAAGGACCACAGTCAAAAGATGGTGGAATGGAGACAATGGTGTACACAGCAGGCAGTGTGGAGAGAAAGAGGATGAAAAGCAGCATGGCCATGTAGAAGTTATTGGATCTGGAAGCCTTGAAGACCCGTTCTTGGGGGACATTGCAGCACATCACTGCCCAGCACTGCAGATACATCGAGGTGTGGAGGCGGAACACATTGATTGCTGGGAGACATGGAGCATAAAAAGATCCCATCCTAGAAGAGAAGCAAATAAATAAAATAACCACTAAGTTATAGGATTTCCATCTTTCCAAGTATGCCCTCTGTCAATGTGTTTTGCACACTCTGCACTCAGAAATTCATATAGTCAGATTTATGGGATTTTTTAATTGGTCTTTGCTCTTTTTAAAAGAAGGTTGAAGGTGTATGTAGACAATTATTTGTATGAACTTTTTGTTTCAAAGCCCTCTTTCTCTGCAGATAAATGAGGACTTTGTAAAATGTTATTCACTCTTAAGTTTTCCAGGTAGCATCTTGCTTGTGCCATGTAAAAAAAGGATAGCCATAAAACTAGGTATTACCAATTTCTACAGCTACATATAAACAAAATAATTGCATTCATAATTTATTATTTTTATTGATATACTAGCACTTTTTTGGAAGGGTATTTTTTCTTAATTGACATTTATTTTAACTACTGTTGCCAGGGTTATTTAGTGCTTCATGCCAACAATCTGTTTATTGACTCTGTTAAATATGTTTTTTTCCTTATTATATATGGTTGCATGTCCATGACACTGAAAAGTTGGCACATTTTTGTTTTTATCACACCTTGTTTCTTGTGTCATGCTGACTGAAGAGCAGCTAAGTTCATTTTCCTGGCCAAATGGTACAGAATGCAAGAGGTTGGGAACCTGCTTTGTCCTTAATCTTATCAACACAGCGCAAAATCCTGATATATGTGATCTAATAATCTCAGTCCATAACTAGTTTTGAATTGCTCCAACTGATTGCAGTGTACCAGACTTTGGTACATCCATCAAATTAAACAATGGGATCAAATTGCATATGATCAGGATTTCAGGAAAATCCTTCCCAGATACAGATAAATTCCACCATCCTGTAGATACAACATGTTTTGCAACACCTACCAGATCATGCCTTGGTTAAAGATCAGTCCCAGCACATTTCCACTAATATCAAACTCAGAATATGATGGCTGAAAGAAATTATGCAGATGTTTTCATTAGGTTTACACAAAGGGTTTTAAAATGAGTTAGAGTAGATGAAAAATCTCACTTTGAAGAGTAGCAGCACATTGGCATCACATTACAAAGTCTCTTGCTGCAATTTATTTGTTAATGAGGAAATAAATTATATAATTCAAGGCTACAATGTAGCCCTAATATATTTTGCAGCACTTTACTGAAAATCTTTCTGATGTTTGTTCAGAGGCAGGTGCTAATTGAAAATTTAAAATCATTCTGGATACTGGATAAATCTTAAAACAACAATTCAGAAAATTTCCATTGGAGTGGCCAGTGGTTGTCAAAATATTTTGTCCTCCAGTATAGCACCAGCAGTGAAATTTAATGTGAGGAATGTGATTTAATTTATTTAATACCCAATTGAACTCTTGTACTATTTTTCTTTTTCTCTCATATTTCAGCTATTGTAGTTTTATTGACGTTTTCCTTTTAATATTGATAGAGGTTGCCAATAATTTTCTTTTTTTTTAAACATGAATATCTTGTTTCTAATTTGAGTGTTTGATTCTAATTTTTCCTTTAAGATTCAGAACTTTAAGAACTTCATGGGGACTCATTATATCTTTCTTTGCTGCAGAAAGCCCTGTATTATACATTTTATCTCTAGTGTGAGAGATGAAACTCTCACAAAAATCGTTTGGTCTTTTATTTCTGAACTAATACTTTGACCCTTCATTATGGTTTTTCAAATCTTTAATCACTTACCCATCTCTTCTTTTACCTTAATTATTGATTTCTTATTTATTAATATTTCCAGTTGTAACCATTGAATACACTGAATTTAAGCAAGAATTGAAAGGCAACACAAGTTAATTTGTGTTCATATGGACCAGATCAAAACTTTCTGCTAAGAAATTGGTGGCTTTAAACTTTTTGTTTACACCTGAATGTCAGTTTCAAAGATATTACTTATATATTTATAAATATTTTTATATATTTATACACCACAGCAGGTGTCTTGCATGATTCACCATAATGACGGACAAAAAGACCATGAGTAATGCATATATTCCAGTTAATAATTATATTGATAACTGATAGAGGGTAAGTGGGGTATGAAATGCAAAAATAATGATTCCCTTATGGCTGAAACAAGACAAAGAGATTCTACTGAAATCTTCAACTGAAGCCACAATTTTGACTTGTACTGTGCTATGCTGTTAGAATATTTGAAGTTCCTGCACTCTTTCTGTGTAATTTTGTGCCTATACACATATATCTATGTTTACAGTGAATTGATATATTTATGTCACATGTATCTATGAAGTTGCTAAAATAAGGGGGAAAATTAAATAGATGACTAATATTATAGTTAAAAAGCGGTTGACTAAAGAAATCTGTACAGGCTAGAATATCAAAAGAAACATGGAGATATTATAAAGATCATACAGAATGAAATAATGTACAACTGCTTTTTGTACCATAGATGCTAGCAATAACACATTAAATAATTTGAAATCCAATTTTTAAACAAATAAAAAGAAGGTCTTCCCACAACACATGCAAGTTAATCTCTGGAACTCTTCACCAGTGGACATCTTGATAATCAAAAATATTTTTCTTGTAGCAAAAGGCTGAAAATTAATGGATATATATCCATGGCCACTAACCACAGAGAGATAAGTATAGCTACTTCTTAAGGAAGGTTTTCAAAAGAGCTATTTCCAGAAATTCAGTGATTTCCAGTTTCAACTTCCACTTCCAGCTGCTGTTTCAGGCAGCTTACTGGACCTGGGGACCACAATGGACCAGACCATTACAGACATTCCTATATACTGCCATATAAAAATGTCAATTATAAAATGGTTTCAGGATCCCCTACAAGCAGATATATTGTTGCCAATTTTTCTGCTCATGCTATATTCAAACTCTTCCATTTTATTTTGATATTACAACAGCTATTACCTGTTTGACCACAACCTGACTAGCTGGTAGACTTTGTCTCTATCCCTACACTAGTCCAGTCAGAAGGTAAAACCTAGAAATAATGTTGAAATTTCATGGGAGTCAGCAAGTAAGAATGATATTGCTGCACCAGAGACAAGAGTTTTTTTAACAGAAAACATGAACATTTTCACTTCCTCTGGAAAACTGGGATTTCCCAAGATGCAGTTCTTAGCAATGCAAGAAATTTTTATGTGTATGAAAACAAAATTTTGATGAAAGAAGGTGAAATTTGCAGCTATGATGACTACTTATGCAGAGGTACCTTTGTTAGTCTTAAATTACATAGCTCTTTTTTGTACTTCTCAGTAAGTACAAAAGAGGCTTCAGGAGCTTCATAGTCTTTTACAATACAATGACTACTACTTAAAAGATGAAAAACAGCATCAGACCCCTGAAAGCATAAGTAGCTGTCAAATTTAACTTGGATCAATGCAGTGTGAGACTGCAAGTCTAAGCTCTCAAGTGAAGAATTCTATGTCTGCTTATGTTATGAGCCTTAATACCTTTACATCAGCTAAACTAATTCTAATGAAACATATATATATATATATATATATATACAGAGAGAGAGAGAGAGAGAGAGAGAGAGAGAGAGAGAGAGAGAAAGAGAGAGAGAGTAATACTTCTAGAACAGGATCTTTCATATTTTTCTTCACAAGGACTATGTGCTTGAAGACCCTATCCAATCAATGAGACTGCATTCTGTGAAATGTCCAAATAGAAAATGTGTAAAAAATGTGTGTTCTTAAAACAATATAAATTTCCTCTTACAAAATAAAATTAAAGAAGTCTTAAGTTACCAAAGTCTAAAGAAGAAAAATGTTAAGAGGTAAAATGGAAGAAAACTAACACCATGTACTGCAGGGTTTTTAAGTTGGTGTATCTAACTAAAAGTTAACTCTGTAGCATTGAAAAGAAAATGAACTTCATTAGTAAATTGTGAAGTGATGGAGAGCAAAGACATTTAAAATCAGATACTTACAAAGCCGTACTCCAAATCCCAGCACCAACAATAATTGAAAAACCTCACAAAGACAGCTCTCAAAAAATCGCCGATTAGAATTGTGATGTATGTTGTCATCATGTCAGAGACTGTCAGCCGCACAAATTCCTGTAAGAGCAATATTATCTTTTAAGAAAACATTTAAGAAATTGATAGTTACTATAATCATTAAATACTTCTATAATCATTAAATAGTAAATCATAAATAGTAGATCCGTAAATGTGCTTATCCTGCTTCAACATTGACAAAACTCTTACCTTTTCTACTTTCACTGATTCTGTAATGTGCCAGATCTACTGCCCCTAATTTTCTAGAGTTCTTAAACTGCTTTTGACCCCTTTGACCTCGAGAAGATTTAAAAAAAAAAAAGCTAATGGTTTCTTTCTAAAGGAGTTTCAATGTCCAGTGGATATGGAGAGGAAAGAAGAAATTCCTAATGCAAATCATCATGCCTCTACTTTTATTTTCGGCTTTCTTAGTTTCACTAAAACCTGCTGTAACAGACCTTACCTGAACAGCCCAGAAAGCTATTACTTTCCTTGATATGAAATTAAGGGTAAAATTATTTCATTTATGAGCTTTTGGTGTTCTTTGCTTCTTATTCAGCATCAGTGAAAAGTGAGGGGCTGATTTTTATGCCTATATGGTCCCTGCTGGTGATTTATTCATTTGGGAGGACAGATTGTCAGAGTGATGGAGAAACAACAAAAATTGATTCAATAGTGAATTTGAAGTCATGGACAAATCAACAACAATGAAGTAGGATCAAATAGAGGGAAAGGGCATGTTAGAAAATTGTTTGGAAACCACATTTTATGCTAGTGCATCAATAAGAATGAATGTTCAACTGAATCAAATCAAATACTTGAACTGACTTTCTACTAAACTTTTATTGTTCTTGGACATTATTTTGCTTAGCTAAAGACAGAGATGCCTTCTCAAAAACATACTGCTGTAAGAGCTGCCTTACATACATGTCCCTTTTGACCTACTCCTTTATTTTTTTTTTAATTAGTAGACAAGCAAGGCAAAGAGAGCATCAGGAAGAGGAAAATAAATAAAGAGGATAGAGGAAAGGAGAGGGAAAAAAATAAATGCTCTCAATTCTGTCAACTAACAGAAGAAAGAATTTCCTGTTAGACAGGATTCAAAGAAAATAAAATAATTTAAAAAAAACTTTTAGTTCAAGAGGAAGTCCCACATCTGTTTCTTCTCATATTTTCTCATGTAAATGACACTTGTTAGCCAAAATAAAGAGGATTTAGATATTATATGTTGTAAGAGATGTTATGATCTATTTTCAGATCTGACCTCCAAGCAGCTACATTACCTGTCCTACCATTGTTTCCCAGCATGGCCCTCTGGGGACATCAGCAGGATCCACCTGTATTGGAGGAGCAGTTGAATTCTCTGGAATAGTACCATTGTACAGACTGGCTTCCCATATTGTCATGTTATATTTCACTATCTTTTCTTCTTCCAACTAAATAAATAAATAAATCAGGGGAAAAAAATCAACATGAGCTTATTACTAACCCTCAAGCTTATCTATTCAAAAATTCCCATTACTAGCTTAGATAAATGTAATTTGCAGAACAGAAATAAAAGAATGCCTTTCACTGATATGTCTGGGACTGACTGGAGTGCCTCAATGTTGCCTTGCAACATATCAAACATAGTGAAAGGAAGTAAATATCTTGCCTTGAGGTTGATTTCATCCATTAGGGCAATAATGAAAGTGTAGAGATTGCCAAGAAAAAGAGCAAAGATTCTTCCCAGCTGCCATCTTAGAGCTATTCGAGGGTGATAATTTTCCAGAGAACTGATTACATCAAATAAAGTTGGACAGAACATTCCTAAAAGTGACATAACCGTGTTCACCTGCGGAGGGGGAAAAAAACTTTACAGTGAAATGTCAGAGACACATTGTTCTATTCATTCTGATTTGGGTGAAAACTGTATTTTTATTACTACTTTTTATTTGGTATTTGATTTAATAAAAACCAAAATACACTCTGAGTATCATAAGCTGATGAATTCCACACACCATCCTAGTCTGCCTCTTGCTACTAATTTCCCCCTTCCGTGACACACTAGACAAATGTGTCTGAATTGTGTTCTGACAGAACCAGGAACTGCTGGTATGGACAGGGAGATTAAAAAATTTACAGCATTAAAGAGAGAGAAGGGGAGTCAGAGAGAAAAAGGTCCTTTCCACAAAGTCATCAGTATCCCTTTATTATGCTGTGAACTTCAGGAACACATGACAAAAAATATATTTACCCTGGATTTCTCTAATGCATATAAACCATGTTCAATCCCTTAATGAATCTAGTATAATGAAATTTTCTACAAAAGCAGCTTAATATTTTCATGAAGAATGTCAATTTATAGATATTGCTTCTTGCCTTGCATGTAGGAGCTGTACTTTTGTTTACTCAGTTTTACATTAGGTGTTGGGACTTTTTTCTGATCAAATCTTCAATTTTTATATTAATGATGCAAACATAAGAAAATTTGATCTATAGAATAAGAAAAATGTGTAAGGTTCACTCACAAGCCAAATATATTTATGTAATTAATCATTACTATCCAATCAAGGAGAATGTTCTGTACTCACAATGTAAATTGCCTGTCAATAGGAACATTTTGCAGGCAAATAATGTCAGTATTGTTTTACCCACTCTGCTTTAGAGACACACCTGCTTCAGATCTTAGTTCTTTCATCTTAGAAGTATATTTTTTATTACAGGAAAAAAAAGCAAAACTATGAATATAAAGACAAATGTTACCTACTTTCCAGATTACATCATAACCTAATATAACAGCCTTTGGTAGTCCCGTTCTTGTTAGTACAAATCTGTTACCACATCTTTGAACTGAGAGAAAGTTTAATTCCTCCAAGCTCTGTTGTCTCAGAGCTTGTAATGCCTTAAATCAAGAAGTTTTGTATACAATTTTTCAATCAAATTAAATGTGATAACAAGTAACTTAATCCCCTCTCAATAACCCTATTTCTCTCGATTCCAGAAGTGGATTATTTGATATTTTAATTTCACTTTCTCAATCAGGCTTTGGTGTTGAATATTCTGGATTGATTTTCCTTGTTCCATCATCACCCATCTCATCAGCTTTGTGAGGTTAACACCTTTTTGCCTTACTTTAAGGCAGATATGCACTTTACACTCCAGCTCAGAAGATAAGCTTTAAGTAACAAACTAGTTTTACAACATGCACAGCAGCATTTTTGCTAAGAAAGTAAAACCGTCAGAGGTTTTCATACAGCACATTGACTTTAGGTGCATACACACACTGTCGTAGCAAACAAAATCACCCTCTTCACTAAACAGCTCTATCAGGAAGGATGAATCTGTGTTTGAGAAAAGCATTAGGCACAGACTAGGCGCAAAAAACATCACATGGGACTCTTGGACAGGGCAAGTGGAACTGGAAGGCATCAGTTTCAACCTTTTGCTACGCTGAAGAGTTGTGTTCATGAGGTCCCAAGTAACATTCTCTGTGCCCACAGATCAATCATTCTGCTTGGGCCAGTCTCATGAGGAAAAGCAAGAAGAGAGTGAGTTCCTTGAAGAGATCTCATGAATTCGTAGAGTGTCTGGAAAACAATCCTAAGAGCACAGGGGAGGAAATGTAAAGGCCTCAAATAAAAGCTAAATACTGATTGATATTTGAAAGAAGCAAAGAAGAAATTTGATGAAGTAGGAAGCAGAGACATATAAGTAGTTCTTTTGCTAGACATTTCCCACCCACATAGAGTATTTAAACTACTGGGGGGGCTGGGGGCGGGGGGAAGGCAGCATGCAAAGCACAGGAACACAGTTTCAAGCCACATCTATTATAGAAATAGCACGAACTTCATTTCTTTCCCACCACCCGTAGTTCTCCAGACCTTCCAAGGCAAATTGCTGGGATCTTCTGACAACAAAAAAGATGAGGTAACCACTTCCAGCAAGTGTGCATAGGGCTAAGAAGTTAGCAAGCACCCTTAGGAATCGAGTCAAATGAATATTTTCTTCTTTTCGGCTCTCCTGCTCCTCCACAATTGCTTCCTGCACTTGTTAGAAAGAAAAGAATATTATGAATACTTTAATGGTTAAGGCCTCATATTGTTTCCTCAATTGTTAGGAGTCAGTTAAATAAATTACAAAGATGCAAATGGATATCTGGGGTTCAACTTTTGCGATGAATGTATATTATCTCATAAAGTCTTGTTCAGGTCCTGGAAGATTCTGGGGTTTTGGATCCTCAGGGTTTTCTTCGCCCCTGTTGAGTGTGCCCACAATGAGTCTTGTTACACTTGTACTCATGTGTAAAAGAAAAAAAAAAACCCAGCACGTTCTTTCAGCTTGCAAGGTGATACAACGTCGAGTGATACAGCAGGATAAATGTGTGATTGTCTGTCAGAAAATGAAATATCATGTTTTAAAAATGTGCACTTGTCAGAAAAGAGGAAAATGTTTTACTCTGAAAATCAGCAATTCAGAAAGAATGAAAAGTTAGTTGAGACATGGGAACCTCAAAAAAATTGGACAGTGCAGAGCTTCAGACTGCAGGACAAAATGTTTGCCTCACATTTATCCCTGATCATAACTGATAAACATTAAGATTCTGAAGCAACTATAATCCCCAGCTTTTACTTTTGCCAGGTGAAAAAGCTTTTGGTCTGGAGTGTTGCCATGAAAGGAAGTTTTGTTACAGCTTCTGACTTTGTATAGAGATCTGTTGCCTAGAGGGGAAGCTGAATGGCATTGTAATACTTGCTTTTAATGGCTGCTCCTTTTGCAGTATGTGCTTGTCACATAAATGACAGAAGACTGCAGCAGCTTTCAAACAAAACTCCCATGACCTCACCCAAGCAAAGACTTCACCCTTTCTGAGGTTCCTTGCTTGTTTGTAATGATTACAGTAAAGCTTCATGAGTTTATTTCTCAAAATTAAGCCTTTTTCTTGACGGATTTGTATTCTTTCCCAAACAGACAGATTCAACACTTTCCATCAGTATTTCTCCAGTAAATCTCCTCTTGATGACCTTCCCCTGAGGGCAGTTTTGTTATGCCTGCAGCTGAGGAGGTGGGCAGAGTGAGGGGCTGCGGTGGCTGTGCCACTGCTGTGGACAGGAAAGTGCAGCTGAGCAGAGCAGCTCAATGCTCGGTGCTCCCACAGTGTCACAATTGTCAGTGTGACTGCAAGCCTGGCACCTTCTTCATTGCCTCACAACACCGCGCCTGTGCATTTCCTGTACATTATTACATTAAAAATTAAATCTTCCTTTGCATGCTACATTGGTGTGTCCCAGCCACCCTACAGCACAAACACATTCTTTATCATTCAACATATAGAATATATCCCCTCTACTGTTTTCACAGCCCTGCATCTTACATCTTGCCTCAGAGTCCTTACTCAACTACTCTTGAAATCAACATATCATATACATTGGAAAGAGGCCTAAGAACATTACCTTGCAAATTGGGCTACATTTTGCCATTAATTTGAAAATAAGACATTTTCTTACTGAAAAGCGAAAATAAACTCAAAATTCTGAGGTCAGTTCTCATGATAAATAGCTCTATACAGATTATTTTATTATTCTGCCTTATGATATTTTTTTCTCTGTAACTAGAGAAGTTGACAATGTGAGGCTGCCCAAAAGGGAGCAATATTTTAAAAACAGCTTTTCAGACAAACATCGTAGAAACTGGAAGACACAGAGATAAGAAA
Source organism: Chloebia gouldiae (assembly GCA_003676055.1). NCBI lineage: Eukaryota > Metazoa > Chordata > Aves > Passeriformes > Passeridae > Chloebia > Chloebia gouldiae. Next base: position 1,116,545 of record QUSF01000036.1, on the reverse strand, counting down.
AAGAAAAATATTATTTTTACAATAGAATCAGTTTTCTAAAACTGGTACTGTCAGCACAGAGGACACAAAAAATGCTAATGCTATTTCTTTCATGATTAAAAAGAAAAAAACTGATGGCAAGACACAGAGATCCAGAAGGGTGTATACAGATGCCAATCTGAGTACACATTTCTGAGCCTCAGCACACCTAACTCTTGACCTTAATTCTGCCTGATTCACACCAGCAAAAGCCAAATCATGTTGCCACTCCTTAGTAAACTCTGTTTTACCTTAAAGCTTGTTGTGATGGAGGCAAACTTATTATCTGCTGTCTCAGGATTGCCAATAAGATAGTCCCAACTTGTGAACATTTTCCAGCTAAAATTAAAACTAGTGTCATCCCCACCACCGTCATCATTTGCATTCTTTGCCATTCTACAAAAAACACAAAGACACAAGAAGAATCTGTTAGCACTAGTTCTGCTTTGTGTGTGACTTTTAAATGGTTTCTAATTTCTGTTTTTTCCTGAAAAAATTCTACATCATTCTTGCTTTACTTAATGTTTATTTATGCTTTACAGTTATGCTAAATCTTTATTTCTGAAACAAGTGTGCAAGATGGAGATTTTCACATTTAGAAAATTTATGAGCTCACCACACACATTTTGATGAGAAAGAATAAATGTATTTCATTAACCTCTCAGAGAAACTTCTGGATAAGGAGCTTAATAGAAAAAACAATACTGAGAACATCTCTTAAATAGAAAGGTGCAAAGCATCCTGAATTGCAATGGACTTTATTATAGAGTTCACAAATAGAAAAAGAAGAAAAAATCCATTAAGCAAAATATTCTAAAATAACAATAAACAAAATAAATACATAAATAAAGCAAAATACATATAAAAAAGAATATAAGAAATATCCTAAAATAACAAGACAGAAGAAAATTTAGTTGTAACATATAAAATAGCACTCATACAACAATCTTCCTTATCATCTCCTCTGCAGATACAAAAAGATTTACTGAAGAGTCCAGAAACATCAGATTATTTCTTCAGAGAAGTATTTATTCAGATTAAACTTAATATTGTCTCCAAAGTTATCTGTTTTAAATAGGTTTCATGTATGTAATAACCATGGTATTGGTTTGCATACTTTGTCATCTAATTCAAGAAGTCATTAAATACAAGGAAAGGGTGTGCTGGTAAAGCACAAGGAATTTAGTGTTCAGTATTTCTGGTCAGGAAAAGGTAATGCTTACTTTAAATCTCAATAATGCAGCAAAGCTATATTATCGATATAATTGCATTTTGTGTACGACATTTTTAAAAGTCCAATAAAATACATTCTCTGAAACTCAGGATGAGACTAGTAAGTAAATAATACAGAAAATCTTTCTGAGATACCAAAAATCAATACCAGGGTTGGTTTTACCCAGAAGAGTCAGACATCCTGAAAGGTTCTTAGCGATGCCTGACCTGCTTCTGATTTATAGATGAAGATATTTCTTTCTCAAGAGTGTCTAATGAAATAATGGACATTATGGTCAGAATATAATTTCTTTGCAATCAGAAATGTTTTGGTTTTATGTTATGCACTGCAAGAGCTGAAGAGAGGAACCCTACATCTAAATATTTCCCCTAAATAAAATAATCCTCACTATCTGTTCACATAGATCTTTCTCTTTTCTCAGTCAACAGCAGAAAAATGATAGCACCTCCTGTTAGTTTCTGTGCTGACTGTGCTTCTTTCTGGAGAAATAGAAAAGAGCAGAGGACTGTAAGAACTCTCATATGATTACCTAAATATTGGTCATCATTAGTGTCATATGGCCAAATGGAAAGTTTGCACATAAAATATATTTTTTTTCTCAAGGATATTCCTTTGTTTTTCAGCTACAGGGTTTTCCTGTTGTCAGGAATATTTCTTTGTCTGATTGAGAGTTATTGAAATAAAATTGTCTGAGACTAAGACTTTTATAATCTTTGTAGTTCTTTTATCAAAAATATTTAAAACATTTTTGAACTAAATAAATTGCTATTTTATTGTACAAGTTTGTTTCCTCTCCAAAAATCCATATATGTGACTGACAACTTTTTTTTCTCAAATGATTCTTACCTTATGTAGGAAGCCAATTTGAAAACAGAATATTAATTAATCTCGTCCTCATGCAAGTGAAAAATACTTGTTTCAGAACAAAACAATGGAAATACACAAACTGCATTTCTCCCTATATTTAAATGTGTCTTTGAATCTTGAACTGCAAGATTCTTAATTTTTTTGCTACAGGCTTTTCCACTGCTAGAGGTGTACTACTGTGTTAGGTGGCAATCTTGCATGAACTAAAGGTATCAAAGATTATATTAACTGGCAGCAATTACTGTAGACTATGAACTACATGCAGAATTATTTGCCATATGGTTCTTTCTTGTATTCTTCCTGCATAAAAGAGTCTAACTCACATAAAGTAGAAGGTAGATTGAATTCAGAATTCACTGAAGGTAGAATTATTGAATTCCCTGATTTTAGCTGAAAATCTACTGGATGCCAAGAATTATGAAAAGATGGGCTGACAGGTCTCTTCCTCACTTTAAGCATTAATTTTTAATTTTGAAATTCAGGAGAGAAGTGTTCTGTTATTACAGTAAAGATTTATTCCCACTTTCACAACACTGCAACTCAACTTCTAGTGCAGAAGAACAGATGAGTAAATAGAGGTTGAAGGATTCTTACATAGGTTTGACCTTGCATTTCATCTTGCATTATCCTGTACCTAGAATTAGCGCATTTTTTAAAAATCTCCAGGGTCAACAGTGGAATTACCTGCCTTTTTGAATGTACTTTTTTTCCAGAGCCAAGGAGAACTTACGTTCGAGTGACAATCATAAAGCTATAGCCAATAGACCCAACTCCAACAAGGAAATATGAAAGAGGCATCCTGAACTTGAGCCACCCGATTGTCCTCTGGTTATTGTAATAACCATAAAAGAGTACAGAATACTGTGCAAAGCCCTGAAAATTCAGAAAAAAAAATTTATACTGTTACTTTTCTTATTAATTCACATAATCAGTAAATATATCAATAGCAATATATTAAAACATTCATTTCAGTGAATTCAAATCAGTTGCAGATACCACTATAATAAAGCTCACAGGACAGAAAATGCATCCTTTTATTTTAAAAATGCATAGAATATTTAATGGAAACTTCAAAATCTTTTAAAATTGGTCATTAACAATCCCTCTACAATTTAATGACTTAAAACTTTTTCATCAACATTCTTCTTGTAAAGACAGAAACACATTGTCTTACAGAATTTGTTTTTCACATTGCTTGCAGATAAAATCCCATATTTTTAACTTAATTTTCACCTTTCTAAAATTTATTTGCATGAATTAGATACTAAAATCTCATATGCCGCCTTCGTCTAATAACAGTTGTTTGCTCTTCATTGGGTGATCATTCAGTATGTATGATAACCAATATGCAGGGGCATTTTAGAGGTGATTATTCAGTATGTAGATCTTTTGCATACTTAGACTCGACTCCAAAGCTGTAAAAAATGGAATATAAGTACACCATCTTTCTCTGCAATTCAAAGTCTATCTTCTTTTCTGAGTATGTTAATAAGAATTACCCTCTCTTCTACTGGTCAGACAGATGATTTTTCTAAATGCAAACAGTACTTTATTAACTGTAGGAAATTGCTGGTTTCTACATGGATCAATAGCTAAAACTACCTGGTAATCCTCAGGTTAATGCAAGAATTCATCTCCTAGAAGAAGGCCAAAGCCAGAGCCTTTACCAGGACAGCTCAGTGCAGACACAGTAGTGGCAAATCTCCAGCTGGATGTAAGAATTCCAAGTGCAATATGTAGTATTTCACCATGTAATTGAAGTATAGACAATGCATAATTTTGACAGTAATACAATAATATGAAGGGTTGGTGAATTAAAAAACCATTTGCTGCCCTTGTGTTTTTCAGTTGCCTACCATCCTAAAAATTAGTAACACCTTTGTCAACAACAAAGGTAACAACCTCTTGTAACAACCTCTTGTTGATTTTTTCAAAACATGTGCTTGATTTATTGAAGCTTTTACTATATGTGAAATTTGTCACAGGCTTATTTGAAAAACCTAAGTTCTAAGTTCTAAGTTCTAAGCTGAAAATCACATATTAATATATGGCACACATAAATATTTTTCAAAATATCTTGATCCACATATCTCATTTTTCTTCATCTCTGACTAGATTTGAGATATGTACTTATGCATAAGGGATAAAAATACACTAATCTCTAATAAGGCAAGTATTCTAATAAAGGACATTTCTTGCTAAGTACTAATAAAACATCTACACCGGTCAGGACACATTCAAACTCAATTGTATGTATGTTGCATAGTTTTGGTCATTAAAACATCCTATAATTCCATCTTAGCCTAGGTTTCAATACAGCCTAATGCAGCTCTGGAGAGCCTTTTGGGTCCCAAAGTTATTAAAATGCCTTTTTAGTCTCTGTGTTCTGCAAATTAGGGGTAATTCCTGCCTGTGTACCACTCAATTTGTTGATTTCACAGCATTTCACCATACGATAGAAATAATTTCAACTCTGTAAAAGTAGGCATGCATGGAAGATCTCTTTCACTCCTTTCTGAGCCTAACACAAAATACTATTGATTAAATGTGTTACTGCAATAAGACTTTAGACTCTAATATTTTATGACTGGATTATAATCTGGAAACTATATGTTAAAACTGAATTCCAAGTAGAATACATCAAAATCCAAATACGTTTCCCTTTGCCATGTCAGTAATATGAATCAAGCACAAAAGAAAGCAGAATGGGCATTCTGAGTTCATCTTTTCTTTAATTGTCTTAGAGAGTGGTTGGGTGTTATGATCCTTTTATAAAGAGATGTCTCTGCCCAAAATAAGGTGACCATAAGACACCATTTCATTAATTCAACAGCACAGATTTTACTTAATAGTTAAGTGTGAGGGAGAGAGAGAAAGAGATGGAGAGACAGAGACAGAGAGATTAAGTAGAAAGATATCACCAGTAGAAAGATACCACTATTGCCACGTGGATTCATGTGGCATCCTGCCAGTCCTTTTCCACCCTGGTCTTCTCAGTGGAGGAGTCCCAAGACATTCCTCTGTGGTGTCACCTTTATACAGTCCAGGTTCCAGGTTCCATGAGGTTCCCGTGACATGGGATGGCATGTGGATAAGCATTTGCTTCCTTTCTCACAGTTTGCCACAGTGGGAATTTTTGTCCAGATGCTAACCAAGTCTTCACCCCTGTTAGGCCTGGAATTAACTCCTTCCTACTGCAGCATCTGTGCTTATTGCAGTTTCCATTATGCTGGCTCATCTTATGGGGACAGTGTTTCCTACTGCATTATTTAAGGGCCTGGAGTTCTTGGGTTTTGTTGGAGTTTTGTTTAAGTTTAAATATTGATTGGTGATGTGTGATCATCTATTTCTAAGTTACCTGGTAGCATACAAGTGTTGCTAGCAGATGAAAGGAACTGTTTCCTGCGCTGTTTAAACAAAGATGTCATTGTCTTCAGGGAATATTTGACAATCTCACATGCCTCAAGAAAAATTTCCCCCCCTCAATCTTTCAGGGGATCGGTCTCTTTCAATGCCTTATTCTATGTTTATTATGTTTGCATTTGTTCCTTCTGTTAACTGCTACATTGTTACTTATTGTACTTTCTTCTTCACACCTGTCAGTTTGTTTCTGACAATTATTAAAAGCTTTTCTTGTCTTTCTACCATTCCTTCATCCATCTTCTCTTGACCACATTTATGGTACAAGCTTTGTTCTGATTTTCTGTACAAATCTCTTCTAGCCAATTCTCTTGACAAAATCTTGAAGTTGCTATAATTCTTTTTTTTCTCCAATATTTCCCTGATATTTTTATTTCTCATTTTATAATTCCAGTATAATTATCTAACTCTCCAGCCACAGGTTTAGATTCTTTCTTAATGTCACTCAAATATACAACTTTTGATGCACTAGAAGAAATGACACTTGATGAAGTAGTCACTGCAAAATGATACATACACATGTTTTTAGAAAGATATTCCAATCTTATTTTTATCCAAGGAGAACCCATCACTGGCATTGTATGTAAACAAAGAGTTAATGTGTGGACTTCACTGTTGCTTTTCATCTATTTTCTTCTCTTTTTTTTTTTTTCCTTAATTCAGACTGCATTTTAAAATTCAGGATCTTAATCATATGAAAGAAGAAGATGACCAAATTCACATTTCAGAAATGGAAACCCAGTAACCCAGAATGACAAACCAGCTTTGAAATATTTCCCCAGGTGCCTTTGGATTGCTACATATACTGAGATATGCTTGTGAATATGAAGTTTCATTACGGGTTTTGTCTGAAAGAAACATCTATACAGAGAGATTATGAAAAAAAAAAAAAAGAAAATTAATTTTCTTGAGAATTATCTCCTGAAAGACTTCATATTAAGTAACTGAACATTAAATAATGAAGTAATGGTGAATAAAAGTCACACAGATATGCAATATTGCAAGATTATGCACTTACACTAAAATCCCAGAGGGTAGCAAAATTCATAGCAGTTGCTTCTTCAGCTCTTGGGACAGTTTTTCTAGGCAAAGAGCCATATGGCTTACCCATCAAAGCCTGAAACAAAAAAATGAGAGTGATTTATATTTTAATGCAAAATAACAGCAAAGGAAATGGACAGTGATCTGTCATTTCTTTGAAAGACTGGTTTTATGTTCCTAAACTCCCTAATGAGAAAGACCTACTTCTACAATTCCTTTCACTGCTCCTCACATTACTGATTGAAACTGTGTTTAACATATGCATTCAGTGGTCTGCTCTAAATTTAAACTTCTGCTAATATCAATGGATTGCCAAATTGTGCCTCTTACATTCAAAGGTACAGAAGTCCATCCATGTTTCTCCAATGAGTGGTGTTTATCTTGCAAAGACCAAAATACTAATTTTTCTTGCATTATGGATTTTATTGGGATATTTTAAATTAGACAAATGGGAAGATGCTAGAGAATCAGCTTTTTGGATTCTGACAGTTCCCCTGCTGCTGGCTAAATGCTTGTTCAGGCACAGTACATCTCCTGACAGGGTCCTTCCCAGGCTCAACCTGAAAAGTATTGGACATTTATTCTGTTTTGGCTTCTAAGGAAGATCACAGAATATGCTGAGCTGAAAGGGAGCCACAAAGATTATCAAGCCTAACTCCTGGCCCTGCAAAAGATCATCTCAAAGAGTCACATCAGGCGCCTGAAAGTATTGTCCAAAAGCTTCTTGAATGCTATGAGACTTGGTGCTGTGACCATTTCTCTGGGGAGCCTGTTCCATCCTCTTGGTGAATAATCTTTTTCTGATATATAACCTCAACCTCACCTGACACAACTTCAGGCCATTCCCATGGGCCCATCACCACAGAGAAGAGATCAGTGCCTGCCCCTCCTCTTCCCCTTTTGAGGAAGCTGTAGATTGTGGTGAGGTCTCTCCTCAATCTCTTCATCTTCAGGCTGAGCAGATCAAGTGACTTCAGCTGCCTCTCATACAGCTTCCCCTGGAGGCTGTTCATCATCCTTCAGATGCTCTCTAACAGCTTAATGTCTGTTTTATGTTGTGGCACCCAAAACAGCCCCCAGCACTCAAGGTGAGGCTGCCCCAGTGCAGAGCAGGACAATCCCCTCCCTTGCCCAAATAGCGATGCTGTCCTTGATGCCCCCCAGGACACACTTGGCCCTCCTGGCTGCCAGGGCACTGCTGGCTCATGTTCAACTGGCCACTGACCAGGACCTGCAGATCCACAGCACTGTTCTCTAGCCTCTCATTCCCCATTCTGTCTGTAGATACAGAGTTGCCCCAGCCCAGCGCAGAATCTGGCATTTTCCCTTGTTGGACTTCATATGGCTGGTGATTTCTCATTTCTCTAATTTGCTGAGATCTCCCTGCAGATCTTCCCTGCCTTTGAGGGAGTCAACAGCTCCTCTTAGTTTGGATCATCTGTGAACTTGCTTAGTATCCCTTCCACTCCTGAGTTCAAGGCATTTATGAAGATGTTAAAGAGCACAGGGCCAAGAATGGAGCCCTGTGGAGCCCCACGGGTGACAGGTCACCAGTCTGATGTCACCCCATTCACTATCACCCTTCATGCCTGACCTGTGAGCCAGTTGCTCACCCACACCATGATGTGTTTATCCAGCTGTGTGCTGCACATTTTCTCCAGAAGGATGCTGGGAGAGACACTATTGAAAGCTTCTCTGAAATCCAAAAATAGTGCACACACTGGTTTCCCTTGATCAGTTGGCTGGGTTACTTTGTCATAAAAGGATCACAGGTTTGATAAGGAGAAATTCCCTCTGATGAAGCCATGCTGGCAGTGAACCACTGCATTGTTCTTCAGATGTTTTTCAATACCTCACAGAAAAATCTTCCCCTTAACTTTACCAGGCACTGAAGTGAGACTGACAGGCCTGTAGTTTCCAGGGTTCTCCTTCTTGCCCTTTTTGAAAATCAGAACACTTGACAGCATCCAGTCAGCTGGGACATCTCCTAACTCCCAAGACCACTCAAAAATCGTTGAGAGATGTTTTTCAATTATGTTAGATGATGAATCCCATCAAACCCTATAGATTTGCAGGGATCTTGCTGGAGAGAATCAAGTTACTGAAATGCTGGGCTGGGAAGTTATTGGAAATTCCTACCTCTTTCTTATCTGCTTACTACAAAATGAGAAAGCTAAGAGGAATATGAAATATTGAAATCAGGAAGATGGCACAATAATTTTATTTCCATAAAGCCCTGCTTTTAGAAGGGCAATATGGTAGCTCAAAGAAAACCAGGAAGTATTACATTTCACAGAAGTAATTTATGTCTGAGTCCAATATCTACTCTAAGTACCACTCTTAACAGAGATGTTGCACAGTGTGAAATATGAGAGGTCTCTCGTGACTTTACAGCCCTGTTATGCCTTATCAGTATGTGAGTGTTGCATCTGAAAGGATCCTTTGAGCACCAGGCTGCATCTTTCTATTGCACTGCACGTTTAGTCAGCATAGTCTCCCATGAGATTTCTTAGTCTCATTTCCTCTACTTTGTTATGCATGGAACAACCAAAAACAAACAAATAAACAAGCAAACAAACAAACAAACAAACAAACAAATCCCCTCTCCCAGATAAGAAAAAAGCCCTATATCTATGTCATCCCAGACTTCCAAAACCATTTCAGAAGACAACCCTAAATATATTTTACATTTTCCTGTCCTGTTTAATTCAAGACATCTCTCTGTAGAGACAACTGGCCACAAAGGAAGCTCATTTTTATAGGTCTAATACTTGCAAATAGAGCATAAAGAGACTAAAAACCTGTTTAAAGCTGCAGTCCTATGAAATCTCACTGTAAAGACAGAAATCCATATGGCAATCCTCAAAGGTAATTTTAAAGGTTCCCACCTCAGGCACCATTACAAGACCAAAGGTCAATCCAAAGAGAATCATATTTATTCCATACATCCAACGCAAGAATATGAAGTAGGATGCTACTGATGAGCCAAAGTGACCTGTGAAAATATGAGATGTGATTAAAAGGCAGATAAGCTGATCCTTTGAAGTTATTTTACCTAAGGATGCAAAAAACTTATTAAAAAGAAGTAAAATCAGGGGAGGTTTTTACACTTGATTGATTCTAATTTTAATTCATTTTAAATTCTAATTAATTCTAAATTGAATTAATTTTTTTTTCTCTATTACCATAATTCTAATAAATTTTTTGCATATTGCATACTAGTATGTCTTGAGCTGGCTGAAAAAACAGGAACAAAAATATAAAAGTATTAATTAAATAGAGCTTCTAGGGTCATATAAAAGCTGTGATACTTGCTCTTATTAAGTAATCTCTAGAAGTATGTTTCAATTATATTTTTTTCTGTCTGATGTACTTTTTAAGCATTCTTGACATGCTAAACCAGAACAAAGCCAGTTTTAACAGGAAGCACTGCAGAATTAGCCAGTGGGAAAAGTCTTTCCAAGATGGTAAAACAATTGTCAATGCTGTTATAATAGTGCTCACCAGATTTTTTTTACTAGAGATGAAAAACATTATCTGCAAGTGTTTGTAACCTTTCTTCTTGTACCCTTACTCGTCTGCTTGCGTGCTCTCTCTGCAGCCAGGTGTGAAGGATTTGACCTCACACACTCCAGACCCTAACCCAGACCAGTGCACAAATTAGAGGCTGCAGGGGAAGCACTGACAACCAAGAGCCTGTTTTGACCCATGCTCTGCAAGTCAAGGCAAACAAAAATAAAAGCTCAGATAAATTACTATAGGAGAGCTGTCAGTTAGAAAAGTACTAGGTTTCACTTCATTGCCATTCATTTGCAGGGAAAAAAAATGACCTTTGAATAGGTTTTTCATACATATTCTAGTTTGTGAGCCTGGAGCACACCTCAGCAAATGAAAAGTAAATCTTTCTGTTCACAGTGACTTGTTTATATTGTTATATCCAAATCCTTTTGCAGACATGCAACACATTCTTTCAGTCTGTAATATGAAGTTACTATATCTTGTGTTAGTTGGGAATGCATATATTCATCTTTTACTGTAATAGTTCAATCAGTAGAAAATTTAATACATTTAAACTGGTATAATCCCAAAGTTTAAAAAAAGGCCAGCTAAGAGACATTTATCACAGATCTGCAAAGGGATGAATGAACCATTCTGTCAAGTTTCTCAGCATTTTGAATCTGCTTTATTCACTGTTCAGAATTAAACCATCATTTTGAAATTTTGTGTGAAGTGGCCAATCTTAGCAGTGACCAACATACTGGGAAGTCTGGGAAGAGGTATAAATCAAGAGACTTTGAGTTAGTCTGTCTGGTTATAAGATGCAGGTTACCCAATTATAACCAAACTACAGCCTTTGGGGGATAATATAGACTCAAAAAATATAGTGCAGGAAATGACAAATATTTCCAATTTCAGGTTACTTTTACAGACATCTCCATGTCCTATTATTTCTTTTGCTCAAATCCTTATAGCCTCATTGTGTTCATTCATTTCATGCACTGAAAAGAAAGTTATACTGATGAAACCTCAGCTATGAATCCATCTGGAACATCTGCAGTGAGGCAATGCATTGGAAATACCTGCATCAGGATAGTTATTGCACATGAATTAACACACCACTCATTTGCTTTGTTCTTTTTTACCAATCAGGCAAGAGCAGACACATTTCAGTGAGTAAAAAGCTTAACTATGGATGAGGACAATTTAGTCATGACTGCCCTCAGCTGTGTTTTCAGAGTAGGCAGGTCCAAACAAGGGCCTGCAGCAGAGAACATGGAAATTGTCACAAATGGACTGCACTGGCTGTGAACAAAGCCAGTCCAAGTTTCACCAGTGTTTTGAATCCACTCTGAGGTCCAACATGTTCTGTTTATTAATGAAAAAAACTATTAATGAAATAGTTTTGCATAGAATTTAGCCATCTTTTCCTGCATCCACAGCCTCACTGCCCTAGGCATTGGTATGGAGATAGGCATACATTTTAGTAGATTTAATCAGTGGAATAGGATTCACCCTGCCCCAACACGGGTCTGTGTGACTCCCATAAAGTCCTTTTGGTCAGATAATACTAAATACCTGTTTTGTAAGGAAAAGAAAAATTTGTATTTTCTAAATATAAATACTTCAAACATTTGTCAACTTCTCTTTTAAACATCAAAGCCCCAGCATCAGATTCACCTATTGTCCACATGAGGGTACAGCACAGCAGATGCCCTTTGTTCTGAAGCCAGTCTCCCTAAGCTAGAAGGGACTCACGTCTTGAAGAAAGGAGCCTGAAGCCCAGTGCTTCAAGCTTTTACCTGATCTTTCTAGATAGCTGGAGCACTGGAAGAGTCACACTCATTTGAGAAAGGCTCTTCACATTGTAATGGGAAACGTTTGTTGTAAAGGGAATCCAAGTGGCAGACCTTCACTCAGGAAAACACAGATTTAACTCAAATCTCCTTCAAATAAAGGGCTGCAGTTTAAATTCGTCACTGGAACCTCAACACAAAACTGAACTGTGACAGACCCCTACTCTCTAATATACCCATAGTTCTAACTACACTGCCTCGTTTATATATGGGGCATCCAAGACCAATACTGTTCTCTCTGTGTTTTTTTATGTGGCTGACAATGAGAGAAAGACAACTTACACAAACCTCAAGATAATGAAAAAAATGGCAGAAATAATTGAAATAATTGTGGTATAGCCTATATAGTATAATCTGCATAAAATAAATACAGATAAAATAAAGTGAAATTGAATAGAGTGAATGGCTAGGTCCCAATTACACTTTTCTGGGATTCATTTCAACACTGTTTTTTTAACTGCTACCTGTATCGTGACAATTTTTATCTACCCTCTAAAGAAAATTTTCAACTAGTTATATTATCAAGCTCAATAAATATTAATGAAAATATGAATACACATTGATTTTTAAACTATGCATTGAATAGAGATGCATATACTAAAAAAAAAACATTTATCATTTGGCAGACATCAGAAATATTATACTAGATCCTATTCTTACTTACTTACTTTCAATCTCCTTAATTTTCATTTCCCAGGGTATGCAGGCTGTCTTAAAATTTTCAAAATCTCTTTGAAATTTCATCCATTTCTGGAAAGAGTCACAGAAAAGAAAAAACAAAAACCACACCATCATCTCAGTGCCCAGATGTTCAGTTATTCCTTGAGCTAATGTAACCCCTTAATATCCACAAAATCCATTGGCAAAGTCCACAAAGTCATTGTTTGTGAAGAACCATCTCTTTTGTTTATTTTAATATGTCTTCTACTGGATTTGTTTTAATATGTCTTCCACTGAATCCTATTTCTACCACAAGATTTATTAGCTAATCACTTTTCTTGCCAATCTGTTTTCTTTTTTTTTCTCTTTTTCTTCTTTTTCTTTTTCTTTTTTTTTTTTTTTCTTTTTCTTTTTTTTTTTCTTTTTTTTTTTTTTTTTTTTTTTCTTTTTTTTTCTTTTTCTTTTTCTTTTTCTTTGTTTTTTTCTTTTTTTCTTTTTCTCTTTCTTTTTCTTTTTCTCTTTTTTTTCTTTCTTTTTCTTTTTATTTTTTTTCTTTTTTCTTTTTTTTTCTTTTTTCTCTTTTTCATCTTTTTCTTCCTCATTTTCTCTTTCTCTTTCTCTTTCTCTTTCTCTTCCTCTTTTTTCTTTATCTTTTACAGAAGGCTGTCTCAGGGGGAAAACTGAACTTTGGATTCAGTCCACACAAATACTCAATCCTCCCCAAGACAAATTAACTTTCACAAGATATTGAACCCTTGCAAACTCCTGTAAAACAGCTGATTTTTGTTTTGATGAAAAGTTCCAGAAATCAAACTATAAGCTTTCATTAGAAATATTTTCATGCAAAAGCAGTGAAAACAAAAGTTTGAAATCCATGGAAAGACAAGGAACACTACTGTGGAGTATGAGTACCCATGGCAATAATCTTCAAAAGGCTTCCCTTGAGCTTTACAGGAAGTTAGTGAAACAATTCATTTACCTTGGTCATCATCACTTTGTATGCATAGAATTTTTTTCCTTTTCCTTTTCCAAGAGCACCTTCAAACTTTTCAACAAAAAGCTGTGCTTCCCTGGAAAATGAAGGTAAAAGAGAGATATAGGTTACATTATAGTAAATTTTATATTGTCTCTATCATATTAAAGTATTTTTTTTACTCCTAATAGAGCTTTATAAAATGTTGTTACCTTAGAAATGTTGGAAAGGAAAGCTCAGAGTTTTTCTAGTTTGCAGAATACTATATATGTAATGTATATATAATGCAAAAATCAAGCAACTTCATTCACCTGATCTAATACAAACATATTTGGAGTTCTTAGATTTGTCTACATGCAATCAAGGTTACTAAATATGCTTAATCACAGTAAGTCAGTAAACTGACTTTTGCAGTTCAGCTACTGCCCATTTATGTGATGCACAGTTATTCCTGTTATCCTGACAGTTATTCCAGCAGAAGAGAGATCTTCATAGGACCTGCAGGTTCTTGGTGGTGATCACCTTTCTTGCTTTCTGTAATCCTTCACTTTTTCCTACTCTTCTAATTTCTTCCTTGCTCTCTTCTTTAATAGTGAATAAAAGTGAATTTTCATTTTAATTATCAATATTTGACCTTCTTTGCATCTTAGTCATGCTCTGGATACCTTTGAGCCTCTCCCCTCTCAGCTTAGGATGCATTCCTAGGTTTGGGAGAGAGATGTGTACACTAGAGCTTTGGCTCCCTTGTGCCCACCCTTCTCAATACTACATATAAATTAGACCTTCTGAATTTTTGTAAACATCTTCTCTAGCTGTACCATTCCCAGTGTAATTTCTTTGAAACACAGATTCACTGGTCCCCAAAAGCCTAAAATTTTGCTTATAGAGATATAAAATTTAAAAAATATACAGATGAAAGGAAGAGTTTTAAACTCTTTTTAAAATGCACAAAGTCCATGGATTAAAACAATAAAAAGATGAGATCAAGTACATTCTAATGTTTTCTCCATTTAATCCAATTTCTATGGATGACTTTCCACTATGTCTCTCCTGAGAAAATGTGCTGTAAAGGCTAAATATCCTAAACCACTGGAAAAATGGACTAAGGATTCTTAAATCTCAGTGTGCGCACAATGCTGTAAACTGTTTTGTTGTCACACTGTATAACTTCAAAGTACTCTACATTATGTTTATTATTATTGTATTGTATTGCACAAAGCTCCTGGGAGAAGGTAAACTATTGGGAAAATACTAATTGTGATTCATATTGATGTTGATGCACTTTTCTTTCTTTCCAGAACTCCTACAGATAAGTTTACCGAGTGAAATTAATTATCATACTTCTATTTTCTGCTCATATATTTTATACAAGTAAGGAAAAACATTATAAAATTGCAAATCTGGTGGCGCTAAAGACAGTACAGCAGTGTAGTTGAGATAAAGGAGAAATAAAATTTCGTGAGAAGATGGCATTTAGCCATGACACTTTGCTAATTTAATAGCTAAAAATCTCAACATCTATACAAGTAATTGTGTATTTTTAGTAACTGCAAATTCTTAGGGTAATCTTCAGTCTGAAGATCTATCGAAGACTTTCACAACTTAGGCATCCACTGCAACAATTGCTTTAGCCTGCAGTACCAAGGATCCAAAGAAGTGCACTTAAGTGCAAAATTGAGTTATTGAATTTAATTTTCAGTGATTGAGAGCTTTCCTTATTTGAGAGTTCTCTGAGAACTCTCCCCTTCCAAATGTTTTCACCCAAACCCAGCTGGTGAAACATCAGGGACAGTGCAAGATCACCTGACAGTCTCAGGACTTCTGCATGCCTTTTCCCAACATTTGAAATTAGGAATGTCAATCTAATAACATTTTTTGTTTTTCACTCTATAGCACAAGTAAAGCAAACATTCAGATTAGAAAAGATAAAAATACCCAGCCACCCCCACAGCCACAGAGCCCACCTACTCATCACATAAAACTTGTTCCTTGAGGTTCAAGTCAGTGTCCTTTTAAGGGTGTATATCCTTTATTTCCAATCCTATTTGTGTTCTGGATTTTTAACTCTGATCTTTCTGTATTTAGTTTGTACTGACACTGATTGGGGATTCTTTGCTTTCCAAACCACTCTGAGTCCTCCAGAGATTTTGCAACACTCTGCTCACATATCATTTTTTTCATTTTGATTCTCAGAAAAATCTACAATTAAATTTCTGCCCTTCCAAGTAAGTAATAGAAAACAGATTAGTTCAGTTTCAGGAAACTTGTGTCCAAGGGTCACCTTTAAACCCAAGCCAAAGGATCCAAAATCTTACTGCTCTGTCAACAGGGTGTCTTGACAGCAGATGGCAGCTTCCTCCTAAATTCAGCAGGCAGTGCTGGAACAGCATTATAAAAGCAGGAAGACAATAAACTGTATACCTATCAATCTCCCAGGCTGGCATACTATACTGCCACTTCTATCACTGGGTAATTCAAGCTTGTTAATGAAAATTTTCTGAAATCAAAACCTACAGAGTAGCAAACTTGGGTTTTCAGTCACTATGGTGCAGAATATGAAATTTTCAAATGTTAAGTTGGGTTTTTTTCGGAGTGAAGCAATAAGTTAGAAATTTAAGAACATAATATGAAAACAGCAGTAAATACATTAAAAATCCATGATAGCATATATGAGTACTTTTAACATCTATAGGTAAAATACTCAAGATCTCCACAAACTTGTTCTGATATAAAGTTAAGCCAAAACAGGAAGGAATTTTCCACTATCAAATTCCTAAAAAATATTTATCTTAAACCTCTTTTTGACTTGTTTTAAATTAATTCTGTAAGGTTTTCTACTAAAACTAATTTTTTAATCTTCACCTGCCTCCTGGACCCCCATCAAGAAATCTTTCAAGTTTTATCAGTATTTAAGCTTTTTTTCCCAGATTAATTAATTTTGAAGGTGGTGATCTGGACCTAAAGATTTTTTGCTGCTGATGTTCTTGAATTCTTCCCTGGATTCTGCTTTGCCAGTGGCTGAAATCTCTCTCCTTGCACCCCTTCTTCCCTAAAGGTTTTATAACATTTTTTTCACTGGTTTTCATTCAGTATCCCTGCAATGGACTAAGTTCATCATTGCATGATAAACAACCATTTCTTACTGAGTGGTTACAAGTGCAGTCAACTGAGTTGCACAAGAAATACTGGACCAAAAATCTGTTCAATCCACATATGCACAGTATTTATGAAGTTATTTTCATGTTTTATCAAAGAAGTATGAAGCAACTTCTTTCTCTTTCTTAATAAATTGCTATTGCATACTAAAAATTTGTTGTATAAATGCTGGAAGAAGTCAGTTAAGTCCAATGGTGGGCTTGCAGTATTATTTTCATTTTCATTTACACTGAATTTTACTCTGGTCTAATAACAGCACATTTTAATTGTTTCTTTTATGAATAGAATTTCTGGCATTAATGCATTGACCATTAATGCACCCTGACCATGACATGAAGATGTTTCAAACATGCATTAAAAATGGTAGCAATAATGTTTCCAATTCTTGTGAAGTAATGGCCAAAATCCTCACATAGTTAATAATCACCATATAATTAATAAAAGAGTAGCACATGCTGTACGGCCAAAAAGAGTGGTGGTGAATAGAGTTAAATCCATCTGTTGTCCAGTTGCAGCAGAGTTCCACAGAGCTCACTACAGAGGAGACTCCTGCTCTATTGGTGATCTGGAGGGGGGGATCAAGGGCACCCCCAGTCAGTTTGCCTCCTCAGAGGAGGTTGTAGTGAAGAGGGAATCAGTCTCTTCTTCCAGGTACAAGTGACAGGACAAGAAACAGTCTCAAATTGTTCTAGGGGAGGTTTAGGTGTATATTACAAAAAATTTCTTTGCCAAAAGGTTGTCAAGCATTGGAACAGGCTGCCCAGGGAAGTGGTTGAATCAACATCCCTGGAGAGGTTTTGAAAAAATGTGTAATATCATGAGAAAAGACTTGGAGAGATGAACTTGACAGTGCTGTGTTAGTGGCTGGACTCAATGATCATAAGATTCTTTCCCAATATAAATTGTTTTGTATTATTGTTATGCAATTGTATTTTTTAAAATAAATTATTTTGTGAAAGAATAGTGGAAGTATTCTTTCACTGTTGGAATAAAAGAAATCAAGTTACCTTTGATTTTTTACAGACATATCTTACATTTTGGTAATTTTACCAATAACATTCTAAATAACATTTTCATATTGCTTATGATGCTGGAGTCATCAAACAGAATATGCATTCATTCTCTCCTCAGCTTTTCTTCCCCCAGCTCTGAAGCAGATTACTCCACTGACTAATTACTCCACTGAATACTTACTCCTGATTTTTGTGGTTAGTAAGTTACTTAAAACTCCTGGTCTTAAAATTTCAGCATCAACTTTTAGTCAGGGACCAGGCTTGCCATGTCCTTTCCATGTCTGTGATATATGTTCTTGTTAAGTATAGTTCAACAGATTACTTAATTAAGGTTTCTACCTTGATGTCTAACCTATCTAAATGAAAGACCTCTATTTGTATATTTCTGTGAATTTCTGTCAAACTTTGTCCTTTCCTCCATTTCTTTTGTGCTATAAACAGGAAGAATGGGCAAGTCTTAGAAATACTTTAGAAACCATAACAAAATCCAGAAGTACATATATACATATTCATGCCCACTTGGGAGTATTGCAATTTCACAAACATGAGGATGTGTCAAAAACAACACAGACCAACACAACCAAGCTTTGTAATCACTGGTATCATGTGTTAGAGGTAAATTATCTATATCGCAAGATAGGCCAAAGTGTCCCCCCACTAGCTAACTGAATTTAAAGCAGCTTTAAAAGAAGCTTATTAATTGAATTACAGATGCAAGAACTAATAAATGTTTCAGAGGGCCAGGCATTATTGTCCCAGAGAAGCCTGAATTAATTATTAATACAAGGTGTGGAGTTACAGCGTCCAAAGTGATAGGTGTATGGTACCTCAGGCACTTCTGTGCTGCACAGGGGATGCGTGACAGCTCTTAGAGCTTGTTGCTAATGAATAGGATTTGAGTGGATTGATCACATTTTTCAGTAACAGTTCAGGAAGGTTTCAGACTCTAAGAACTAAAAGCTCAATAAAAAAAAAAATGTTGACCATCCAGGACTTTTGTAAGTCTTAGAAGACTGGCTGAAAAACAGACTTCAAAACAAATATTGTCAGGCACAGCTCACTGGAAAAGCAGTTCAGCAATAATAGTGGGCAAATTATATTGTTATTTAATACCCAGCTGGCCTCCAAGACAAGCAGTCTAGCCTCCAGGACTGTCAGTATATCCACAGTAAGAGAGATGAAATACTGATTGATGGGAGTACAAAGAGTGCAAAAACAGATGAGAAATTTCCACCATCTCATACATGTGTCTTATACATTTTTGTGTTTATATGCTTATAAAATTTCTTATTTCAAATTCATTTGTCTTGATGGGCAGTCTAAGTCCTGTAATAAAATGAATAATGCTAGAAAAATACTGAAAAATCACCATAATCTATTCTACCCCTAGAATGTGATCTGCTGTGATGGAGGGATCACATCAATGGAATAGGGAAGTACATCAACCTGTTGGAGCTAGTCCAAACGAGAACCACCAAGTTGCTCTTAGAGTAACTTGGTTAGAAGGATGGCACCAGCCTCCTACGAGGAAAGCCTGAAAGAACTAGGTTTGCTCAGCCTGGAAAAGAAAATGTTTCAAGGTGACCTAATTACAGCCTTCCAGTACCTGAAGGGGATGTGCAAGAAAGGGGAGAGACTTCTCATGAAAGGATGTAGTGACAGGTCTTGAGGGAAAGTCTCCCAACTGAGATAGAATGAGTTTGTATTAGATATTAGGAAGAAATTCTTTACTGTGAAGGTGGTGAAGTGCTGTCACAGGTTATCTAGAGAAGTTGTGGATGTCCTATTTCTGGAAGTGTTTGAGGCCAGGCTGGATGGGGCTCTGAGCAACCTGGTCTAGGGAAAGATGTCCCTTCCAATGACAGGTGGATTGGAATAAATTTAATTTTAAGGCCCCTTCCAACTCAAACTCTTCTATGATTCTAAGTGAAGAACAGTTTCTGCACTGCTCTGATTTTTCTAGGGGAAAAAAATAGTTCTCACGTCTTTCTTTATGGTATGTGTTTAATTGGAAGTCCTTCAAAAAGCCTAAATTTGATGTTTTTCTATCTTTTTTCATATAACTTGTTATTTCACTTGTTTTGATAGTGTATTAACTATCTTGTGGTGTAGCTTTAGAGAACACAGTTGGCACATCTCTGGATTCTTGTGCTCAGTCCTCCAATTATATGTTACCATAATAAGCATTGCTGTTGGATAAAACTGCTCAGTTACTAATGGAATTTGTGCTTTTATAGCACAGAATTTTGTCTATCTAAAGTGCTGTGAGCACTAATAAGAGAAGTGAGATAAGTATACTAGAGGCAAGCACAGTAGCACAGTATTTAAACCCTTCCCTTTTCTTGGCAGAAGAATGCACAAACAAGAATGCAGTTCCCAAAATCCAATCCTCAGACTTAAACTGTGACAGCATTCCCTGAAGGTTTTCTAGTTTGCAATGGCTGAAGCTCTGGCCCGTTAGTGGTTTTTGGGTGGTTTGTGGTTTTTTTTGGTACCTTCTTCTAATCAAAAAATCACAGAATCATAGAGTGGTCAAGGTTGGGAGAGACCTTTAAGAGACCTTATGTGCAACTATCAACCCAGCACTACTGCTGTAATCCCAAGACCACTAAACCACATCACCAAACACCAGCTCCAGATGCCTCTTGAACACCTCCAGAGATGGTGATTCCACCACCTCCCTGGGCAATCAATTACAATGCACCCTAACAGTGACAATTCTTTTATACAATCTAATTTGAGTCTCCCTTGTCTCAGCCTCAGGCCATTTCCTCCTGCCCTCTCACTGCAGGCACTGCAGTGGATACGGGCCCTGCCTCACCACAGCCTCCTTACGGAGACCTGCAAACAGCAATGAGGTCCTCCCTGAGCCTCTTCTTGAGGCTAAAGAACCCAGCAGCGCCTCAGGAGAGACGTTCTTGGGTTCTGCCGGGAGCCTCGTTCCCTTGGCTGGAGCGGCTCCAGCCCCTCGGCGGCCCTGTTTCAGTGAGGGAGCAGAGCTGGGCGCAGCCGTGGGGCGAGGCCTGCCCGGTGCCCAGCACAGGGGCACGGCCGCTGCCCCGTCCTGCTGGCCACGCTGCTCCAGGCACAGGCCAGCATGCCGCCGCTCTTTCTGCCCACCCGGGCATGCTGCTGACTCACGCTCAAGCAGCAGCCCCCAAGCTCCTTTCTGAAGAGCAGCTCTTGAGCTGCTCCCCCCAAGACTGCAGCGGTGCAGAGGGGCTGCTGCCACCCCAGTGCGAGACACTGCGCTTGGCCTTGAGGAACCTCTTGCACTTGTCCTCAGCCCATTGATTGAGCCTGTCCCTCTGCAGAGCCTTCCTGCCCTCAACCAGACCTGCCCAGCTCGGTGTCATCTGCAAATTTAATGCGGGTACAGTCAACTCCCATTCCCCAGACCATCAGTAAAAATGTTAGAGAATACTGACCCCAAAACAAAGCTGTGGGGAGCATCACTAGTGTCTGGCCATCAGCAGGATTTAGCTCCATTCACCACCACTCCCAGGGCCCAGACAAACAGCTAGTTTTTACCCATCCAAACCAATTTTCCTTGAAGGATGTTTTGGGAGATTGTATCAAATGTTTTACTGAAGTCTAGATAGATGACATCCACAGGCTTCCCTTCATATTTTTACCTTCTACTTTGTCATAGAAGGTAATCAATTTGGCCAACCACAATCTGCCTTTCATCAAACCATGTCATCTGGGATTGATCTCCTGATTGTCCTGCATAACAGTACTCAGGATAATATTTTCCATAAATTGTCCGGAACTGAGATTAGGCTGACAGGCTTGTAGTTCCCCAGAGCATCCTTCTGATCCTTCTTTTAGACGAGTCTTACATGTGCTAATTTCTAGTCAGCTGGAACTTCTCCAGTTAACCAGGTCTGCTGGTAGGTGATTGAATGTGTTTTGGTTCTTTCACCAGTTTTCTTATTCCTGTGGAGTAGATCCCACCAGGACACGTAGATTTGTTCACATCTAATAGGCATAGCAGGACACTAACTGTCTCCTCCTGGATTGTGGGGGCTTCACTCATTTCCCCATCACCAGCTTTCTGATCAAGGAGATCATAAGGAAACCTGGCTATCATAAGAAAAACTGGCCTGATATTGATGACTGAGACAAAGAAGGCATTAAGTACCTCTGCCTTTCTCTCATTCCCTGTCACTACACTATCCTTCACATTCAAGAAGAGGTAGAGACACTCTTTGACCTTCCATTTACTGCAAAGGTATTTATAGAAAATTTTTATTGTCTTTTAAAGTAGAGGCCAATTGAGTTCTAGCAAGGTTTTGGCCATTCTGATCTTCTCCCTACTGAACTTGCGACATCCTGGTAGACCTCCCAAATTACCTCTCTCCCTTCAGAAAAAAATAGATTCTCTTTATTTCCTTATATCAAGCGTAACATTATCCAGGCTGGCCTTTTTCCCTAATGACTTGTCTCCCTGCATATGGGGACAGCCTGTTCCTGAATACTTAACAGTTTCATTTTTAAAGCATATCCATCCTTCCTGGACTCCTTTCCCCTTCAGATCCGATTCCCAAAGGTCTCTGTCAATCAGACAATCAATCAATTTACTCCTCTATCTAAATTTCAGTCTTGCAAGTAATAATTAATGATCATTTTCACTTGAGGGTTCTTCAGGTAACTTTGTGCTCACCTGAGTAGGCAGTGTCAAGAAGAAATGTCACAAGTTCTCAACTCCCATGGAAAAGGTAGAGCAACAGGTACACAAAAATGTAAAAGGTATTCACAAACCATGTAAACCAGTAGAAGGAAAATTACTAGAACAAGAAAACTCTTCTGAAGAAGAATATTTGTCTTTGAAATAACAAAGAGTCTGGACTCTAAGGCATACTCATATACTCAGAAGCACAGACTAATGTGTCCCCAGCCCAAAGCCTAACGAGTCATTGCTTAGGGCCTAGGAGAGTGGGGATGCTGCTGTAACATCTTTTTACACTTCTCCATGTCTTCTTCCTCCCTTTTTTCACATCTCCAGACCTGAGAAGATCTGGCCATGATGTCTCAAGCCGAGTTTAGAGTCTGACAGGATCACTACAGCTCACCTTCAAATTGTATCAGAGCAGTATCCTCATCAAGTCACAGCTCTTCAGAGAATAATCATGGGCTGCTTGAAATGCATCTTTTTAGACACAGGGATGTAAATTAGAAGTTAGAGTTGATCTAAATTGCCAGTGTATTTCTACTAAGAATGCCATTTCCGCACTGAGCTCTCAGCCATGTTTTGACAGAAGGCATCTTCTGCAGGGTAACTAGTTCTACATCTGTGCTCTAAAATAATTGTTCATTCATGCATTTTCCAAAGGATGAAAGAAAATATTTACCATTTTACAAATAATCACTAGAGTTAAGTATAAATAATCAACTGTATTCCCACCATATACAGTTTAAGTCATGAAAAAATTTTCCTTTGAAAATGCTTAAACACATTTTTTAATTGTTAAAAATACCTTGTTTTCTTAAAACCACAAATTTCATTGGAAATTAAATCTTTCCCTCAAAATTGTTTCTTTTGACAACACTTCTTTTAAAAAAAAAAAAAACATTTAAAATGAAAAGTACTAATTGATGTTAATATTAACCATTCAAAATAATATTTTACAAGTATTTTTGGTCTTGTTTTGTCATAGGATCATTACCGGATAGCACTTTTTTTTCCACTCTTGGAAATAAAGATGCTAATACAGAACAAACATGGTAGTGAGAGTTGGCTTATGTAATTATGTAACATTTTTATCACAAGGCTGAGAAGAAACCTCCAATGAAGTATCTCTCAGTTGTGAAAGCTGGAAGACAAAGAATAGGGCAATTTGCTCTTCTACCTGTAAGAAGATAGTTTGGTTTTTTTCCCCACACAATCCAGCTTGTCCTTGGACATTTCCAGAATGCTGCATCCACAACTTCTCTGGACAGCTTCATCCAATGTCTCTCTACCCTCACTATAGAGAATAGGTTCCTTATATATAGTCTGAATCTAAATTCTTTAAGTTTTCATTACCACTGTTCTTTAAGGTTTTATTACACTTGCCTAATTATCACATCTTCTTGTAAAAATCCATTTTAATTTTCCTTAAAAACCCCATTTAAGTGTGGAAAGGCTGCTGTAGGGTGTCTCCAGGACCTTCTCTTCCCCAGGCTGAACAGCCCAGTTCTCATAGCTTGTGTCCATAGGAAAGCTGTTCCAGTCTCCTGACCATTTCTGCGGCACTCCTGTGGACCTGGCCAAGCAGGTTCGTACCTTTCCTGTACTGAGGACCCCAGGTCTGGACATTCCAGGTGGGCCTCACTAGAGGGATTTAAAGAAGCAGAATCCCTTCCCTCACCCTACTGGCCACACTGCTTTGAATTTGGTTTGCTGGGCTGCAAACCCACATTGTAGGCTTTACTTTGACTTTCCATCCACCAGCAACTCCCAAGTCCTCCAAAGGGCTGTCCAAGCAGACATTGACCACCAGTTTCCTAGGTGTGACCATTCAGACAATTTCTTAGCAACCTTACAGTCCAGCCATTTAATCCATACCTTTTCAATATGAGGAGAGGATTTTGTGGGATACCATGCCAAAGACCTTACAGAAGTCCAGCTAAAGGAAGTCCCTTCCTTTGTCTACTAATGTAGTAACTTCATCACAGAAGGTTTGTTCAAGCAGTTCCTTCCCTGGTGAAGGGGTGCTTATTGTCTCAAATCACCTCCCCACCTTCCAAGAGCCTGAGTAGAATTTCTAGGAGGATTTTTTCCATGCATTATTGTACTAATAGACTAGGTGCCTCTGTTTCCCCCAGGACGACTGCCCGTAACTGGAAGTATAGAAGAAAAATTAACTTCAGTGCCAACTTTCCTTACCAGATATCCTAAGGCCCAGAAGTGTCTCTTGAGCTCATCCTTGAGCTACAGGTTGCAGCGTCATCACTGCCCACATGGAAAAGCAATAGTGGAAAATATTCTAAGGTACATACCAAGCCATGAAGTTTCCTTGGCATTGCTAGGAATTATGGCATAGAAGAATGGCTGCAAAAATAGAAGCTTTCTCCTTAGCAAGACTACAAACAAATGTTAAGTTTATATACATGGGGGATTCTTAAGCTGTAGATTATCCAAAACCTAATTTGCTCATTTATATATGATGAAAGTTCTCTTACCTTCACAATTCTTCTACTCTGAATCTCCTAGATACTGTTCTCTTTTACCTACTTTGGGTTTTTTCACTACCTCTTTCCAAAATTACTTTACATTCTAAAAGAACAAATCTATAGACTTTCCACACCATATTTCATGTCTGTGTTTTCTGTTCATATTAAAAACTCTCTGCAGGATAGACCATCCTTTCTCTGCTATATATGTTTTATTAGTGTCTTGTATTGCTGCAGCAAATTAGTTATCTAAAATGGAGGAGCATAGCAGTTTTGTCAAAAGAATAGTTCTCTCAATTTACTCAGTTCCTGCACTTGGTGGAATTTTAAATGTAAATAACTATTTAATTTTTGTCTTCCAAGTAAATATAGTGATAGGTGTGCTAGGGTAAAATACTGTTTTCTATGTGGCATAAATAAAACTGCATCAAAGTACAAGTTCTGCTTCCAAAGAGTTTGTTTCTTTATAAGTTAATTTTTTTTTCTTTCCTATAAGCCAGACTAGGGAGAAAAATGCTTGCTTTTCTCTCTAGCAATCTTGATGTAATCCTGCAATTTCATCATTTTTCTTAGAGATATTAATGAGATATTAATCTTACAAATGGAAGAATTCATGAACATCAACCTAACTGAAGGAAAGGAAAAGATTTTGCACTGTGTTGTAATGGAAATTCTGGAAACAATAAGATATTGGATTTCCATATTTGATTTCAGCTCTACTGGGACAAGAAAGCAGTGATCTGCAGCACCATTTACCTCCACTTACTGTGAACATATTTCCTAGGCAAGAGAGATTAGAGGTGGTCTGAAGTTAATTTTGGGAGTAGGTGCAGAACTAAAGTGAAAATTTAGAAAAACAGTGCAAAGCAAAACAGCAGATATTCATTATGGAAATCAAACCATACTTCAGGACAGACAACTTCTTTTTCATCTTCCATGGCTTGTTTCGTAGTGTGGCAATCAGTTTCTTTTTTTCTTCTACCTCTTCTTTCAGCTTGGCCAACTCCTCCTCTGTTATTGGTTCCTCCTCAGATTCAGAATCAGAGCTTCAAACAAATGCAGGAACAAAAAACATCATCAAAACTCATATAAGACAGAAGTTTTCACAGAAAAAGAAATGTACTTTATGTTAATTTCTGTTACATTTGAGACTAGATTAATGCCTTCACACTTGCACAGAAGGGAGGACACACTTCATTTAGACTGCACACAAAGTGTAGAACTGCAGATGAACCAGCACTAAATTTTCAACATCACAAGGACAGTGAGCAGCACTCCTGGGGTAAAATCTTACAGTCACATATTTTTTCTCCAGCTGTAATCAGCCTCCTACCCAAACTCACTATGGTCAAGTGAAGATGCCATAACTGCAGCCATAAAGGAAAACTCCTTCACCTCAGTGTGCCACAGTAGAGAGAAGAGACACCACAGCCTCAGCTACATCAAATTTAAACACCAAATGACAGCCCATGCACTAACCAAGGAAATAACATTTCATAGATGGGAAAAAGTTCAAAGCCACATTGCAGCAAGCGCTCAAGGAAAGGAGGTGCAATTGTAATGGCATCTCCAGGTTTGTTGTGTCTGTGATCTGATTTTATTATCTATAGATCAATTTACAATATCTTTGCAAAGAATTGCTGATTTAAACAGTATTCACTTTTCTAAACTCTGCATAGATAAAGTTTTCTACGAGCAATCTTGTGTCTTATATAATGGCATGTAGCAATTCATTAGTAACAGATGTTTCTTCTTTTTATGCCAGGAAGATGATAAAAAGGAAATCAATAGACTCTGACTTTCTGCCCTAAAAAGCTGACAGTGACAACTACCACTAAGGGACCTCTTGCTGATAGCAGTTTGATGCATTTCAATCTGTTCTTGTGCTTTCTTTCACTTCTTTTATTGATTTGCTTGCTTGTTTGTTTATCTTATGAATGTTTAAAACTGTATTGCAGATTTATTTGGGTTTTTTATGCCTTTCTTAATGGCTTGATTTGAGAAAAATTTATTCTGACTTTATCAAGCAAGCAGTTTTTGTACTTGTTTGCTCATACTTCACCTTTCTGAGAGTTTGATATCCAAGATCTGATGTGAGAGCTGAATTATTCATCACCTAATGTATAGGCTCTATCTCCTGAATAATTTAAAAATTATAAAACTTTTCTTCTACCAAAACACAGGTAGATAAGACAACACAGATCTTTTTAGATATCTAAATGGTATAAATGATGCAAGAGTTTACCAGCAAGAATATTTCTAGGGTTCAAAACAAATAAAATAAAAGCAAAATACTTTTTGAAACACAGAAAAATACAAATTTCTTATTGATCATCTGCCTGTAATCTTCATAAATTTTGCTTAATTATAACAAAAGGTTAGGGGATGAGCTGAAAACTTTCAGGCACCCAAAAGTTTGCAAAGCAAAGAAAGAAGCTTCCAAAGCTGTGGGTCACCCTGCTGTCAAAGGTCAAAATACTGTTTATTGTCATAGAGCCATAGAATCACAGAATGGTTTGGGTTGGAAGACACCTCAAAAATCATCTCTCTCCAACCCACTCTGCAAGTATGCCAGTATCACGAGACCAGGCTGCTCAGGATCCCATCCAGCCTGGCCTTCAACCCTCCCCAGCTTGGGGCAACCAGAGCTTCTCTGAGCAACTTGATCCAGTTCTACACCACACTCTGAGTGTGTGAGTAAAGAATTTCTTCCTAACATCTAATATAAACTTGTTCTCTTTCCTTGTCCTGTCACTTTCTGGCCATATTACGAGTCTTTCTCCCTCCCTTTCATAAGCTGCCTTAAGGCACTGGAAGGCCACAGAGAGATGTCCCCAGAACCTTCTCTTCTCTGGGCTGAATAATTCCAGTTCTTCTCAGCCTGTCCTGTAGGAGAGGTGCTCCAACCCTCTGAGCATCATTGTGGCCCGTACTGAATAGACTGTCACCTTAGAAAATTTTACCCATCAGTTTTACCATGTTGGCTTCACACAACAGAAAACATTACCACAGAAAATGTGAAGCTACATAAAGAAAAACTGCTACTGAGAACCACATCTATTTGCTGTTATACCAGTAATGTCAAGAGCAAGTTGAGGATGGTATGAAATGGATAAAGGGCAATGAAGTGATTTGAGCATAAAATTTTGAGGGAGAATGCAAAGAGTGTCATGTCTTCATGAAGAACAGAATTAAAAGTCTGATTTGAGGGAGCTCAGAATCCATTGCAATCAGCTGTTTTGCATTTTACAAAGTGGAGTGATGTGCCTGATATGAAACATTTCCTTTGATGGAAGACTGCTGGGTTATGCAAAGCTGGAATTTGCTGGTTTACAATGCTGCAGTGAGAGTGTGGGAAACATGAGGGCTTTGTGCTAATGCAGTGAGCTTGCTGAGAAAAGGAAGCTTAGCTGAACACAAGAGGTCAAGGTCAGGATAATATGGGCTTTGTGCCCTTTGCCAGCTATTTTTTTGTTTTTGTTTTTACAAACATGTCTCATCTTCCATTCTTCACTTTCATTTGGAACCCGAAAAATAATTTAAAAAATACAAATTTCAGAGTTTCTTTAAGAAATCAGTATTTTCTAGCATGTTTGAACTATGTAGACAAACTTGGTGGAGTAACAGCAGATCTTTCATTCATCTGCATTGGTGGAACATCATATTATTTAAGTCAGGATATCAAAATTGTCTTCTGCAACCAAAAGTCTTAGCCTTTCATAAATGGTTTTCATGCACACATTTGAAGGACAGAACAGTTCATTGTGACCTGCAGGCCAGCATAAAGCATTAAGTGTCAATAGATATCTTGACATAGAGTCCCCATCCTCCTTGGCTCTAATTCAACTGACATCTGAATCAGTAGAGCTCTTCAAATAAAATGCTTCTTCAAGTTACACACACAATGAAACATCTTCATTCTATTAATCTGTCATTTGGTTTTAAAACCTTATTATAAATGTCTATTTTGGTTTTAGTTTCATCTCCTCTTTATGGATGTAATCTACTTTTCTCATGATTTCTATGAATAGCATTAAAAATTAAGATGAAAATGTTTTCTTTGAGCTAGGATATTACAGGATAAGACTGGTATGACTTTGAGAGTATAGCATGATAATTTATAAATTAGACTAAATTTGAAATCTTTCTTTCTAGTTTTTTTTTGTGTAAATTCTATTTATACAGATTATCCCCAGAGCATTATCAGTTAATACTATTCAGTTAGAAAAAAAGAAGCTGTGTCTTAATCTTCCATGTACCTCCAGGCTTCACAGAAGTTTTATACTCTCGAGCAAAAGTATAAACTGACTTAATAAAAGTCAGTTTATTTATTCACAGATAGATCTATACAGTAGGAAGAATATGATCCCATGTGACTGCAAAGAGTTTCTAAAATCAGTCAGAAAAAATGAAAAAAGGCAGTAAAGAACTAAACCAGTTTTTAACCCATGAACACCTCCAACCCCCACAGGGAGATTAAAGGATCATCATTGATATTTTGGGATTGATGATTATGAACAGTGTAGAGCAGGCCCTCCTCACACCCTCAATAACAGGCAACAATGAGCCTCATCAACAGCCATTAATACTAAGAACAGAAGATTTAAAACTCACTGAGAAAGAACTCCTTGCACCATGGCATTACCCTGGGAAACTCACTACCACAAATTAAACAAGAGCAGAATATTTAAGTTTCAAAAAAACAAACCAACTAAACCAGAAAATCAATGTGGAGTTCTTCTAGAATTCCCTAATGTCCTTTATGTAGAATAAGTATTTCATGAAGAGGTTTTTCTGATTTAAATGAAAAGTACAGAGGGGGAAGAGTATGTCCTTTATGTAGAATAAGTAGTTCATGAAGAGGTTTTTCTCATTTAAATGAAAAGTACATAGGGGGAAGAGGGCAAAGGCAGCAGATTCTACTGGCTTGTTCTGTAATCTCACCAAAATGGGCCATGTTGCTGCAGTTTAGCAAAAGCCACCATGACAGCAGTAAATACAATATTATCCCTTTGTCAAATAGTTTCACTTTTCACTTAGGGAAATTTTTCTTGTGTTTTCTTTCTCAACTTCTGATTTAACTCTTTTCCTGCTATTTCATGCTGAAACACCTCAGCAATTAAAAAACTGTATCAGCAAGGTCTATGCTTAAACAGTGGAGAGAATTTGTTGTGATAGATCCTCCCAGACTTACTAGAGAGGCTGTATTTCTTTACTGCTCTGAAGCTTTGCAAAACCTTTATCTCAGTCGCAGCCAAATGGATCACCAGCTTGCTATCCTTCATTCTTACATAATTTTGTTTTTTCTTTTGAAAATATTTTAAAATATTATTATTCTGCAATCTTTTCAGAAGCTCCTGTAAGTCTAAAAATACAATACTGTTGAGTTATCTTTGAAGTGTCCTCAAACGTTATTAGGCTTACTACTTTAATATCAATGTCTTGTTCAGGCAGCAATTTCAAGTTATTTAGCCCAAAATTATGTATTTGAATAATAAGAACTTTAAAAGACAATGAAAAACATTGTGTCCTTGTTCAATTTTCTATTTTCAGTGGTCTCTTCTAATTAACACTGAGTAAATGTTTACCATGAAGACAAAGATAAGCAAAGGAATATAGTTTTACACAGTCAGGGCTGTTGCTCTGTGAGTACAGGAAACTGCACACAGGAGTATAATTGCCACCCCAGTGAAGAGCCAGCAGAAAGGAAGATTTTAGGCCTTCTCATTCTCATTGGGAAGGGAAATGAGGTAGAAAGGTATAGAAATAGGATCACAGACAAATTAAGATAACATATCTTACTGTATTTTTTCCTTTCCTTTTACTCCTACTGTGCTCTCTATTACCCTTGGAACAAAAGCAGCTGTAACAAGTGCTGAATGAGGAATGGGAGCTTCTCTCCCTCTCCACTGAGATAGCTCCATTTGCTCCTTTATACACATCTCCCAGGGGTTGCTGCCTTTCAAATGCACAAGAAGGGACAAGGAGCAAGGGAATGCTAAAATGGCAGAGAAATATAAATGTTTTTCTGAAGGGGTCCCTGTCACTGGAGTCTTATAAAGACCACAGGTTGCATTACATACTTTAAAAAGTGACATTTCAGAGGAAGTGAGTGAGAGACAGATTGTAAAATTCCATTTCACATTTTGGTTCCAGGTTCTTGAAATTTTGGCACTGGTCTTAAAAAGCTGGCTCAAAACTGGCTGGGAAACAAGAATGTAATCTTCCGAGAAGCATCAAAATTTTAGTTCTATACTGGAAATAAAACATGTCTTTCTTGGAAGGTTATCAGCTTGGAGTTTGGGGAATTTTTGATTGTACAAAGGAAAAAGCAGGACAGATCTCACATGCTATCACCTCCCTCTACTGCTTTCTCTTCTCCGTCATTTTCACTCCCTTTCTCTAGAAAACAGCTCATAAACTTGTAATATAACTCTATATGATTTTCTGGAAAGTTTTCATTTCACTCAGCTGTAATTTCTTCATTGCAGGACAAAGAATGTCTGTCCAGCTTTAATTCAACTGTCACAAGTAAGGGAATCATACTGACTCTTGGTATTTCACAGCTATAAGTGAAAACAGGTTTTGTATAAGATAACTATGGTTTTATAATAAGAAAAAAGACAAACAAAAAAACAAACAATTACCCTGATCCTGATTTCTTTTTGTCTTTTTTCTTCTTGTTGGCCTTCTCTTTCTTCCCTTTTTTGTCAGACTTTTTGTCCCCTTTCTTCTCATTTTTACCTTTCCCACTTTTACCCCCTTTTTCATCTTCCTCTTCTTCATCATCTTCCTTGGATTTTTGATTTGCTTGATTCTTCCTGGCTTTTGCAGGCTCCATATCAGAATCACTGGCCTCATTTCCAGCTGCTCGTCCTCGTCTACGGCTTCTGTGCCTGCGATGCCCAGCTCTCCTTGTACCATTTTCATCATCCTCATCCTCCTCATCACCATGCTTGTCTCTCCCTCTGGCATGTGCTCTTCTGGTTCTTGGTGCTGCTCTCTTCCTCCCTTTATCTGTGATTGATTAAAAAGCATAAAAACACATGAGAGGAGGATATATCTTAGAAGGAGACCTTTCCTCCTCCTTCATTCTTACCAATAACCAGAAAACATCTGTGTCTGGCCTCAAAGTAATCCACCTTACTGACCTGTTCCTTTGTCAGTTTCTTCATTCTCAACTGCACTGCCTTCTTCATTGTCATCACTGCCATCTGTCAAGTGAAAAAAAAAAGCCAGTGGATGTGAAGGGTAGGTCAATCGTTACAATTCAGGGATTTCAAGAAATTCTTGGCAATTACTTCCAAGAATTACTGTACCTGTTTACGACATTTTATGAATCCAGCCCTTTGGAACATGGCCAACAGTTTTCAAGAGGTAAGATGAAGACAGAAAAAACAGTTACACTTTCCTTCAGCGCTCAAATAAATGTGCCTCAAAGGGACACTGGGAAGAGCTCTTTCTTGCAGAAGTAATATATAGGAAAGGAGGATGCTAAAAAATCCCTAAAATTTAGAGAACAAGGATGAAAATACTTCTCAGGCAATTCTTTGAGATTTTCTTAAACACAAGAGATAAATAACATGCTGAGATTAAAAAAAATGCTAAAAGAATAATTTTCTGATTTGACTGTAGGGCATGAAGCTCCAGACCTGCAGCACAGCTGAAGAGTGCAGTTCCAGAAGAATGAGCAGACCTACTCTCAGTTCCAACAACCAAATCTCTAAGCACAGGGACAAAACTTGATCCAGCTCACCTGTATGCTCTACTACAAGTTCTATTCTACCACTCTACCACATGAGATATTTGTAACACTGAAGGATTTAGAGGGATAGTCTATTTTTAGAAGATTGTAGTATTTCTCCCTAGAAACCACTTGCTTAATTTTCCATTCTCAATCATTCTCAATAAGCTCAGTGAGCAACAATGTCTGTGCTGCCTATCAATAAGTAGAAAATTATCCACTTCATGTGCCTGGTACTCTGAAACTGCCATCATGGATTTATAGAGAATAAAATAAATTATAAAAATACTCTCATAGGTATGATATCCATTATAATATCTAATTAACATCTAATTAATTTGTTCTTTGAATACATTGGTATTAACATATCTCTTAACTTGTAAGTAATCTGAAACTGCTACTGATATTCCCTAGGAAAGTTTCTTCAGAAGCAATACCTGAGAAGCCAAGTTCTAATGGGCCCTTTTAAGATATTTTTGAGCTTGTATGGGTGGCTAAACACTTTAGACACTTTGGTGGTATTTATAGAAATAGATGGTAATAGGAAATTAATGAGAAGACTAACAGAGATTACCATGAAATAGTAGAAGTAGATAGTAGTTGTCCCAGTCCTATATAACCTGTATATTCTATATGTATATACTGTCCAGTTTCCCCTCTGGATACCTGATAGTTGCTGATTCTTATAGTTGATTTTTTCAGGTAAGAAACTGCAGGTTTCAATTATCTCTAAAATTTCTGTATTTTTCTTTATATTTTTTCTTCACACATTCCCTGGTTGCCCAGTTTCTTTTATAAATTTTACTAAACCACTACCAATTCATTGAAAATTTATTCACATATTTATTTATTTAGGGACTGCTGTGGCTAAATTCTTGACTTTGCCTAGCATCAAAGAAAAGGAGTAAAATGAAGAGCATGTCAGGCTGCAAACAAGAAGGTATCCAGGGTCTTCTTTCACTATGTGCAGTAACAGTCAAAGTGTTATTAACCAGAATTTAACTGGCATATTAAAACTCAGTCTAACTTCCCTACACAAAACATCTAATTGTAATTAACACTTTCTATCACTTCTACAGTGTCTGCACCATAATTTTTAAGATTATGCAAAAATATTGTCATTCGATATCATCATCGGAATGTGACAATAAGTGCTCCTTTGTTCTGCCTGGACACATGCCTTCTGGTGCTGACAGTAACAGGATCTCCTTTGATAAAGAGCATTGTGCTGCTATTGAAAGATTGCAAAGATGCAGACAAACACCTCTAAAGAGATACTTCACATGCAGCAGTAGGGCACGGCCTCTTCTCAAAACAAATGCTGTGGCTGATCTCCTATGGCCGATCAGAAATTCCCAGAAAAGCAGTTTATTGGTTAGAGATGTGCCTCAGTGCAGCCTGATGAGCCCATACAACAAGCAAACAAATGGAAGTTTATCATATATACTGAAACATGCATCAGCAGTGAAGTCTGCCAAGCTTGAGTTGACAACATATTGACATAACAATGACAGTGACAAAGGATTGTGAGACACAGAGATTTATATAAGGTAGAAGCTGCTGGAATCTGTTTAATTCTTGTAGCATAAGAAAAGCAGATTCACTACACTGAAAATTTCAGATAAAAATCTAAGGTAATTCACAGATTTCAGACTGCTTGAAAAAAGCATTGAAAATACTGTTATGGGTGACTGTATCTGAATATTAAGCTATATTAATGGGATTTTTCATCTGAATTATCAGGAACATGAGTGATAAAGGACTTTTTTTTTTAAAAAGTAAGGAAAAAGCCTAAAATCAAACAGAAATATATATTACCATAGAACAAACCTAGAAAGCATGACCAGTGATTACACAGGGCTATCAGCTAGAAATGGATATTATAGACATGTCCAACAAGCACTAGTGCACCTTCAAAATTTATGTCAGCAAAGATTTAAAATTGTATCTACAAACTGAACATATGGAGATAAAGTGTGCTAATATGAAGACTGTCAGAGGTGTGCCCTTCTCATTCTGGTATATCTACAGAATAAGACCTGTTCCAGGTCATAGGTGCACACAGAGAGCATTTTGCTGAAGCTCAAGGTAGAACTAAAAGTTATTGATTGTGACAGTGGTGATAGAAGTTGGTGCTGTTTAGAAGAGAAAAAAATCCCTGAGGAGAGGGAATGGAAGAGCTTTGCCACCCCTGAGAACTATGAACTACATATATGTATGGTTTCATGTAAGCTGCACAGCTATTCCACATTGCAGCTACCCCTGGCAACTTGTATTTCAGACAAGCTGTATTAATAACTTTTTGTGTCTAATTGTTTTTCACTTATTATTGAAAGGCCAGTGTTGATAGTTGGCTGGGTATTTGAGTGAGAGAAAAATGAGCATTACTATGATTATGATTATGATTATGATTAACAACAACAACAACAACAACAACAACAATAATAATAATAATAATAATAATAATAAGTATTTCAGGTCATAAACTCCATTATACTTTTCAAAGAGGAAAGGAACAGTCTAGGCAACTCATAATGCAGCAATGCAGGTGCTGGTGCAAAAGCCTGTCTCAATGAATTACCAGAGAAGCATTTCAACAATGTTCAAACACAGATAACACTTTGTGATGACTCTATATCTAAATGCAGTTTAGGACTTAATTTAAATGTCCTGCTGTAAACCACAACATAGACAAACAGTAAAGTTCATTCCTCAGGCATTGTATTTGCACCCTACAGAGAACCAAAATGTATTTTTTATGCTTTGGTTTGCTAAATTGTAATATTCATTGCAGGAAAAAAAAAATCCTCACTATAGGAGAAATTAATATACTAGTCTTGGGAATCTTTAAACAGATCATATAATCCCACTTATCAAATGTTCAGTGAATCCTCCTGTAAAAACAACTAAGTATCACAAAAGCATTCTCTAGAATTACCAATTTTTCCAGAAAAGGGTTGATAGAACACCTTATCTTCACAGTGTTAATATTCATAGGGCTAATAGCCTAATAGCTTTGACTCAGCTAATTTGAGTTAGTCTGACCCAGAGCAAAAGCTCAATTGCTGCATCTTCCAGAGTACATCATCTTGTCCTAATGACAAGATGACAGTATATTTGCATATGTATCATTAAGTATATTCGAAGATATAGTCTATAACTCATTTTAGTCTAGGAAATTTAATCATGTTCTTATTTTTTTTCCAAGTAGTTTAAGGGAAACTTTCTCATCTTTCTAGATTAAGGGCAGTGATAGTGTAATTTAAGTAAGCTATCATTTTACCCGAAGTCTTATTTAGACTATAGCCATAAATAGGATTACAAGACTTAAAGAAGGTGTCCTGAATATGGGCTCAGTCCAACCTGCTAGTCACAGACACAAGGCAGAATATCAGACAGCTCAGGGAGAGGGCTCCAAACACTGACATGTTGGCTTCTGAGGAAAGTAAGGGCAGGAAAAAAAATGCATAACACCATAGTCTTTGTTCTATCAGGTGTCTGTTTAGCAGATCATAAGAATAATTTTACCCTGAACTTGATTTCCCAAGTTGTTTTTACACATTGTATCAGAAGCTATTACCCAGATTTCCTGCTT
The DNA here is from genome assembly GCA_003676055.1 of Chloebia gouldiae. Lineage (NCBI taxonomy): Eukaryota > Metazoa > Chordata > Aves > Passeriformes > Passeridae > Chloebia > Chloebia gouldiae. Next base: position 1,080,312 of record QUSF01000036.1, on the reverse strand, counting down.
TGGAATTTTTTAAACTTATGCTACACTGACAGTTTTATGGACCTTCCACCGTGAGAGGGATAATAATTCTTGAAACTAACTCATAGAACATGGCTCATTCTTGTAATATCTGTGTTCCCACTACTACTGTGTAAAGCTGACCGCTGCTAAGCAATTCTGCATTTTGGTACTACAAAAAATTCAGTGGAATACAAAGTAACCTGTATATAAAAAATTATGTCTGACTTTTTGTGTATGTTATAAAAATAAATTTCTACTTAATTAATTGTCAAGTGAAATGGATTATCTGCCAACAGAGTCTTGTAAGCAACTACTGTGTTTTCTTCTGAACTAAACCATATACTTTAAGTGCTGGTAAGACATCAGCCTAGGTAGATAATAAACTAAGTATTCAACAAGAGGAAATGTCAGAAATGCAAGACTGTATTAGACAATAAATGCCTGAAAAGTACAAGTCAAAAAAGGGTAGTTTTATATAATATACAGTTCTATATATTTACGTACATTTCCATATTACTCTTTCTAATCATGGACATATGAGAGTATCTCACAAACTCCTGTAACAATCAATATAACTGGAAGTAACACCTGTGAAATACACCAGAAATAATATATCAAGATATCACAGACAATCTATTGGAAAAGTGAATTAGTGAAGGCTTCAACATGCAAGATTTGTGACCTTAATGCTAGAGAACCCATGCTCTTACTCTCTTTCCAGACTTCAGGAAGAACACCTTGGCTCACCTGGGGCACAAAAGAAGAGAGCTGGAAACACAGAAACCTCAAATAAAAATTATTTGAGAAATCTCAAATAAAATTTACAGCGCAACCTTAACACTCAGTATTTCAGACCATGCTTTATTTTTCCTCTATTTTTCCCAGTAAGCATCACAAATTTTACTTTTAATGAACTAATGTAAAAATCACACAACTCAAAAAATGTATCCTGACCAGCAGTAGCCATGAATTTATAAAGTAAAATAATAATTATTATTATTCAGTTACACAGAAACTGAAAAATAAGCTAATATATTGCTTATTATTTCCATCTAAATTGACAATATCATAAATACCAAAGTAGATAGAATATTTATGCTTCAGTGTCTTAAGGACACCAGGGTCTTGGAAGACTTAGTGGTCTTAATGTACGATGGTGTGGCCTGCAGACCTATATGCCTGAATTTCCAGAAACTGTCTCTGGGGCAGTGGGCTTTCCCTCTCTGAAGTAAAGAAAATTTGCACATTTAATATTTGAAGCCCATTTAATATTCAATTTAATATTGAAATCAATATTTGGAAAATACAGCTGGAGACCAGAGGGAGCAAATTAAATCCATTAAATTCACGTCCATAAATAGCTCATTTCTTCTCCATTGGTAAGAAAAAATTACTGGTTTTCTACTTTCTCTACCTTTTTCTATCTTTCTCTGAAAGGTCAGAGACTGAGCTCACACAAATCATGTTTATAGTGTGGCTAGCATGGGATACATCGTCTGATTGCACTCTCCTCTATCTTTGCAGTTTCCTTCTGGGCTGTACTTACACATGGCAAGGCTTGATAGATATCTCTCAGTTTGAGAGCCAGGACTTCTAGGCTAATCCTCCCCTCAGGGATAAATACATTGTTTATTGAATGATTTCAGTGCAAGGATTCTAAAATCTGATATTACTGTTATAAGGCTTACAAAAGGTAGAGCGGGAAGACAGTTCAGTAAGAAGATTCTCAGTATTTTACCCCCTTCAGGGAAATGTGTAAAAGTTTCCAGGCCTTTGTACCTTGCTCCATCCCTGTGGATACAACTGTGTTCTCCTACCTGTCCCTTACAAAGGTCTAATCTTGGGAGCTTTGACTTATCCAAGGCTAGAGAGCTGACCAGTTTTCAGGGCACATTGGTTACTGTAATAAAACAAGACACAGCACTTGCACTTGGTCTTCATCACACAACGGGGTAGTGGTGGGCAATTTTCCATTTTTGTTGCAGGCTTTACTGCAAGAATTAGGACCACAATAGTAAGTGCTCAGTGCACCTTGAGAAGTCGGAGACTGCACTAATCCATACCAATCTGGCCTTTTCCAATTCTGAAATGGGATTTATTTAGCTCATTGTCATCCACTAATAATGCTGTTAAAATGGGAAGAAGATGTGATAATATGGAGAAAAGTTAAAATTCAAGATAAAAATGAAGGGTTCTTACTGGATATGAAGTCAATTGCATTTTTTGCTATATCATGAGAAGAAAGGTCTTTTAAGGTTGATAACTAGAGCTGACCAGCTCACCACATATTCTTTTTACTATGTTTAGAAGGTAACAGGCACTTTCCAGCTTCTCCCTTTTAAAAATCCACTCTGAAGATTTTTTGACCTAGGTTGTCTTTTCCTGTATATGATGCCAGGAACAATGAATTCACATTCATGAACTCATCATAATGAACCATACCTCTCCTACTATCTTAGACTTGGCAGCAGACAAGCTGTGAAACAAGAAGAACCACCAAACCAAGAATGGTTTCACTAGAGATAAAGATATCAAAAAGCAAAAATGCATTACTTGAAACTGTTACAAGAATATTCCTCTGGACTGTCAGCAGTGATGATACAAAACCTCCTGTAAAGAGACTGGAAATAGATTAGATCAATATTCCTGAACTCTGTACTATATAACTCCAGCCCCTGGACTTTTTAAGTTAAAAGTGGATTGGGAACTACATTCTGGAAATGCCTCATAGTTACTTGTAATGGAGGTTCAGCTTTTCATAAATTCTGAAATCATAATGTAGTCCTAACCTTACTCACATGATCTCATCACCAAATACACACATAACTGTCATTAAGATTGTTAGATTTTACTGTAAATTTTATATACAAGATAAATTTTCATTGGGAAAAAAAAAAAGAGGTGTCAAAGAGTGATCATGATTCAGCAACAAAAATCTTTTTCTTCTCCACGTAAAAAGTGTGCAGCATTGGCTTGCCATGGGAATGATATCCTCTATAATTCAAATGAATAACAAAGTCACTGAATCACAAAACAAGTTAATTCAGTCAGGTATTTTTGAGTAAAGGGCAGATATTTATGGCAAACTTAGAACCTTTTTAGTCATAGAATTTGTTCATTATAAATGCTTATAAAAATGTGTATGTTCCATGGTCATGCTTATCAGGTTTCTTATGGAGATAAAAATTATTTTGTATTAAGTAAATTATTAAGTATTTTTCCTATGCTGCATTAATTTCTGTGATTCTCTTGTGATAAAATTCATTCCATTAGCATATACCGCTTGAAAATTAAATTGGTCAGTAAAGGATGTTGTAGAAAAAAAATTGAGGTGGAGCAAAATAAGAGTCACTCAGACAACAAAAGGAAAGCAAACAAGATGTACTTTTAAAATGAACTGGTTGTTATATTCTGTCAAAATGCTCAGCAGTCCCTTCTGATGTTTTCTATTGAAGTTGAACATATTTTATTAATATTGAGTGTTACAGTTATGGATTAAAAATCTAGGAAGCTCTGCTATTAGTGTTAGCCCTGGTACTTAGCAAGACCTATAAAATAAGGTCCCTGGCAATTTCCTCCCATGCTGAAGACAAGAAACATCATGCTTGTTGCATACAATAGAGATCTTTGCTTTAGAAAGAGTATCACTGCTCAGGAGAACTGAGAGCAATTCCCATATTAGACTTGCCTTGCACATTGCCAGAATAAGCCATTAGGCATTATTAACCTACAAAAAACATTTTTTAGATCCAGAACAGTATAGTATTAGCATAGAAATACTGTTAATCTTACTATGAAGAATGTTTGACATTTCATAATAAATATTGAAAGCAGTAAGAAAAAGAGGCATTTTTGTGCACCTTACAGAAGCCACAAAATAACACTGTTTTCTTAGTTTTTCATACAAATGACATAAAAGTGTAAGACAAGTAACAGGGCTGTAGTCACAATCTTTTGATTTACTAATCAGTGGAAAGCCACACTACCATGCTACAACTAGTCAGCTTCCAAACAAAACACATTTCTGAACAAAAGACAATGCATTGTGGCTACCAGGGATTTACATTAAAAAGAAGTAGAAGAAAACAGAATTTTCACACTGTTGAGCTACATGCAGAAAATGAATATGTGCCTAAGTTACATATTTGTAATTACCATTTCCTTCTGTTGACTTGTCCTGTTTAGTCATCGTGGTATTTCACAGGGCTGCTGCAGGTGCTGGTTATAGAGGAGAGTGTCTGAAGTCTGCGTGGCTCAAGATGAAGCATACCACAATATCATCCTGCTCATCATTGAACGAGTGGCGCTGGTGAAGTTTCAGTCACTGAAATATAAGAAGATACTAATTTCGTAAGTGATAAATCTTTCATGAATGTTTAGTTTACTATTTAGGTTTGGCATGCTGGGATAAAAAGAATCAAATAAGTTATTCGCCTTCTTTATTATTATTGCTGAAAAAACTTTTCTGCAATGAACTTACCTATGACAAACACTAATGTTTAAGTACTTAAGTGCCTTAAGGAAAGAGGTTGCACAGTGCCCACATGAGTATGCTCTCATGCTGTATTCAGATATACTGTTCTGCACATGGAGAAAATTACATAGATTATTTTTCTGTCACAAAAGTCAGATTTTACCAAAAACATACTTAAATTGCATAACTTTAATAGAACAGCCTGACACTGACTTAAAAAATCTTAGCAAAATCAGATAGATTCTGACTTACCTGGTGGTTTGTATTTCCACTCCTTGCAGTTCTGTTAGGACTCTTGCTTCTGCCTTTATATCTAGATTTTACATCCTGAGTTTACCAGTTTTATGCAGATTGGCCTTTGATCTAAGTTAACAGTGAAAGAAAGCCAAAATATAGTTTACAAGACAAGTCAGGTTTGGAAGTAAAAATCTGAAAGAATATGTTACAAATAAAACAACAGAAAATAGAATTCTTGCATTAAGTATTTGTGTATTTGTATTTAACTAGATAATTCCATCATAACTCTTTATCTGAAATTCTTTCAGTTTGACCCAGCTGAAAAAGAGTGTTAGCATCTGCAGAATGGCCTTCCTTCTCAGATGCTCCTGAGTGGTGTCTGGATCCTCTTACACACAGGACCGTGAAAGCCATTTTTTTCTTTTCTTTGGAGCTGTTATTCAGATATCTGAAGGAAGTTTATTTGGAAGTTAATCCAGTGAGGCTGACTACCTTACCTTTTCATTTTCCTTTAGCATGGAGCTGCATGGGTTTTTTGTTTTGTTTTGAAACATATTCCTATTTCTCTTAGAGTTTTAACATCATATGTTTGAAATATTCCCCAAGAGATTAAGCCTGCCTTTACAATTGTGCTATAAAACTTTTTTTCTGAACTAGTTTTTTTCCTTTTTGTGGCATTCGTATATTAGTCATTTCATAATGTCCTAGATCCTGTGTTTTTATATACTTGGGAAAGACTTACTAATACAAAACAAGAATTCAAATAATCTCTAAATATCCCTAGTTAGACTATGTTTCAAGTATTCAGAAAGTCATAATCATGTTCTAAAAATTCAGTTGGTAGACTTCTATATTTATTTAATAATAGAAAGAATAATATCTCGGGAAGAATGATGAGCATGGATTTGCAAGTACTTGCAAAAAGAAGCAGTCAAAAAAATTCTAACAAGGTATTTTGTAGCTGCAGTCAAAATGGGACCGGAGCACTGTTCCTATAAGTCTTCTTCAAAATTTAAAATAAATAATATCTCACATCTATTAGCCACGTTGGAAAATATTTTACTGGATATATGAAAAGGAAAGGGAAAAAATTGAATGCTGACTTATTAATCTTACCCTAAAAAACCACAAAACAGAAAGAACAGAGATGCAAAAGAAATATTTAAAAATATACATAAATAAAAGAGTTAAACATGCAATCTGATCTTGTCTGAGGGTGAATATTTGCTGTAATGTACGTGAATTGTGAATATTTTGCTTGTTTCTTAAGGTCCCCTGACTCAGTCAGCAACCAGATTTCATTAAGTACTTTTATGTACAGTATAACAGTACAACTTGTTAGCATTTCCAGTCTAGTTTGTAGTTTATATTTGTGATTGTAGAATTAAATGTTACTTTAAATTCCTCTACTTGCTGCTCTCATCAGTATGTCACTGTGGGCTGTGGTGCAGCCTGGATCACTAATCAAAGCAAATAATCAGTTTCTTAAGTCAGCTTAGTGCAGTGATCCCATCCACAGCACAGTCCACAAACAATTGTATTAGCACAAGAAGAAGCAGTCACATTTTGACATGATGTGGGAAAGGGCAGCCAGGGTCAGGAGACAGGAGACAGGAAGAGGCTGCAAACCTTTGAAGAGAGACTCGTCAGTGGAGCTAACATAGCAAGGAGATACGTGCTAGATTTCCTTTTACCCTGGGAGTTTGAATACTAATCAGAGATTAAGAACAAACTGTTTTCATTTACACTCGGTTCTCTTTACAGCACACAAGACCTGAAAGACAAAAAAAACAAAACAAACCAAACTAAATCAAACCCAACCCAACCAAACCAAACCAAACCAAACCAAATAAACGAACTAAACCCCAAACAAACTAAAACCCAAACTCCAAACCACTTTAATTTAGCTCTATACAATAGCAATGAAATCAGAAGAATACAGAATTCTATTAATAAATAAAAATATATTAAAATAGTCCCAGTGAAGACAGGTTTAGAGAAATGGCCTTAGTCGCGATGGAGTTTGTTGAACACTGTGAAAGTTTCCATTGTTGGCAAACATGTCACATTTTATTCCCTTTGTTCAAATCTCCATCTCTTTATCAGAAACACTTACTATATATTCCAAGAGCTGAAGCATGCATACTAGGCAAAAGCTGAGGATGGCAATACACAATTATCTATATTTTTGCTGAAGCCCCATAATGAAGAAGAACTGTGAAGTACTGGTCTGCATATCCTTCTGCATGCTGCTGAAGTGATAGCCATCTGCCAAACAGATAAATCCAATCAGGGAAAAGAGCAATGACACCAAAGGATGATGACTTAACCATGTTTTGTATAAACACTAATGCCTCAGTAAATCTGCATGCATCAGTTTTGCTTGTAAACAGCATTTAAGTTACAGTGACACACCTATGCACAAACAACCACTGTAATTTCCTTCTTCACACTTCTACATAGCTGCTGAAAACCCTTTCTACAGCCATGAAATGCAGTGAATGTTGATTTTTACTTGTTTTGAGGTGAATATTTCTTCTGTTTCTAAACTTAATACAAAATATAGGGCAGTAGATTATTTTTTGACAGACTTTGCTGAAGATTACTCTTTTCAGAATGGGATTTTAAAATGCCATTTTGTTTAGAGGCATGCGAAGTGTATATTCTGCCTGTCTAAGGACATTATAAAATCAGGGAGTTCTGGAAGTAGATTCAAAAACAGTGTAAAGGCATGGCACTGTTGCCATGCTGGCAGAAAAGTCTTCTTCATCCTAATATACTACTTAATGTCAATCTTTCCCTAAGTCTGCATTCAAATGACTCAGATGAGTCTGAACAGCATTAGCTGGTAAGTCTGTCCCTACTACCCTCATTATCCAACATTTCACAGCTGAGTGGATGATTTTGCCAATCAGCCTGGGAGCAGCAGGAGACGGCAGCAGGAAGTGGCTGAGGTGGGATGAGGGTCAAAAGTTCCCCTGGGGCACCAGCCTGCAGCAGTGCTGGCAGAGCAGGGAGGTGACACTGGCACTGGGGGGACCCTGGTAAGGGTGAAAGGCACCATCAGATGACAAATCAGATTGATTCATTTCATGCCAGAAACTTCCAAAGTCTGACTTGCAGTCTTTTCAAATATTAATTCCCAAGTCAAGGAGTTCAGCTGCTGAGCATTGATTAGGGAATGCCATAAACAGAAACAGAAGTAACATTGTTCTGATGCCTCTGGTTTTGACTGAGAAAAGAGTTACAGTTTAAATCCACTTGTAGAAAGAACTTTATTTGTGTAGAGATCTCTGCGCCCCTTGTGGAAAGGAAATCTAACAACTAATTCAGAAAAACTACAGGGAATGCCAACACACTGACAAATACTGTTTCTGAAGCCACTTGTAATTTCTCTGACATTTCTGAAATACTGTATTTCAATATTTTCTAAAAAACTAGGACTTAAACCAAAAAGTACAGCAGGAAGTAATCTTCATTAGATTCTCATGATAGACAAAATAATTGGGTTGAAAGAAAAAATATCAAAAGCCTCACAAAGAAGCAATTTTAAAAAATTCTAATCAATTGATGTGAATGAAGATGTTTGGGTGATATGATTTAGTGGTCTTGGCCAGTAAATCTATCCTGGTCAATGAATATATCCTGCTCTATTAGCAATTGGAATATCTTATTATAGCCTCAAAACCCACTTTAAAATCCTTTACAACCCACTTTAAAATCCTAAATATTCTCTAAAACACTCTAATTTTTTTTTTATTAGAAAAGGAAATAGTTAGAAGAGTTTCTACAGATCCATATATTCTGTTCTTTGTAGTACCTGCTATGCTGACAAATGAGCACACTGCTCAAATAATTGCATTTACTACTTAGTTGTGGCTGCACCACATGGAGGAACTCCAGATTTATTTCTATTACTGGAAAAATACATCCATGCTCAAACCTGGGATACACAAACTGAGGGTTGAAATATATGCTTAAAACCATAAAATTACATTCTACTAAAAATCGAAGCTATAAAATTAAGTATTCTTGAAATAATTATTTGTAACATAAAAGATCATTTGAGAAAAAAACACCATTAAATGTAATACACACCAATAAATGTAAATACACTAAAACCTGTGTTAAAGTTACTATGATTTGGACAAAATTCAGATCATCAGCTAATATTCTAAAAATCTTACAGGAAACTACACCATTATGATATGCTAGAGTCTTCTTCACATAAACTTTGGAACTTGATGGAAGACAAAGTCAACTTTGCAAGACTTTTTTCAGAATACCCTTGTCTTTTTGTGTCTTAACAAAAAAACATTGTGTCATCATTTAGCAGCACAAGATCCTTGGGAAAAAATACCACCTCATATTTCTGAGAACAAAGATCTCCATAACTACAGGGACAAAATGCCTCAATCAATTTTAAATCTATGGTGTTCCTGGTCAGCCTTCTAATTATCCCCAAGAGGAGGTGAGATAGCTAAGTATAAGCCATGGAATGAACTTTATTTGATTCCTCAAGTTTCTTAATGTCTCTGAGGTTTCAGTATCCATTTTCTGTGGCTAACATGCCATGTTGCACAGTCCTGGCCTCTCAGCCAAATTCTGGGAAAAAATTCTACAATTCTGTTAGCACACACTTCTTTTCATTATGTGATGCAACACTTACTCATTAATTGCAATTTTACACACACACATGTTCATGTCTGTCAAATTATATTAATTTACTTAATGCTCCTCATTTATGCAGAACTGGATAAAATTATTATTTTATTATTTTCATCACTCTTCAGCCATACATACATACATACATACGTATATACAACAGAGAGTCAAACAGACAGAAATTTGGATTACAGTTTGCTGGGAAAAAACTGCAGTGGAAAGGCACTGGAGTAGCAGGGTAACATCAAATACGAGTGGGGACACTAGTGGGGACCTGCAGGGCTCCATCCTTGGCCCTATGCTCTTCAAGATCTTCATTAACTTGGATGCAGGACTGAAAGGAATATTTGCAGATGGCACTTAATTAGAAGGACTGTCTGCTCCTTCAAGGGCAGAAAGACCTTGCGAAATAAGAGAGCTGAGCAATCACCGACCATATGAAGTTTAGCAAGGACAAATGCTGGATTCTGCACCTGGGAAAGGCAGCCCTGGCTGTACACAGAGACTGGGGAGTGAGAGGCTGGACCCGGTGCTGCAGAAAGGGACCCGGAGTCCTGGTCACTGAATGAGCCAGCAGTGCCCTGGCAGCCAGGAGGGCCAAGCGTGTCCTGGGGCATCAGGGACAGCATCTCCAGCCAGCCAAGGGAGGGATTGTCCCGCTCTGCTCTGCTCTGGGGCGGCCTCACCTCGAGTGCTGGGGGCAGTTCTGGGCACCACAGTATAAAACAGACATTGAGCAGCCAGAGAGTATCCAAAGGAGGGCAGTGAGAACGGTGAAGGGTCTGGAAACCACGTAAGGAGTGGCTGAGGTGCCTCGATCTCTTGTCTGGGCCAGAGGAGACTGAAGGAGACCTCATAGGGCTCTTCAGCATCTTCATGAGGGGAAGCAGAAGGGCAGGCACTGATCTCTTCACCCTTGTGACCAGTGAGAGGACTCAAAAAAACAGCCTGAAACTGTGTCAGGGGAAGTTTAGGCTGGATATCAGGAAATATTTTTTGCCCTAGAAGGCTGCAGAGCACTGGAACAGGCTCCCCAGGAATGTGGTCACAGCACCAAGCCTTCAAGGAGTGTTTGGGAAATGCTATTAGGCCCACAACATGATTCTTAGGATGTCCTGTGCAGGGCTAGGAGTTGGACTAAATGATCTGGATGGGCTTCTTCCAACTCGGCTTATTCTGTGATTCTCTCTTTCTATGACCTCTCCTGTGGCTCTGCAGTTTCAGCTATGAACAGATGGCAACACATGCAATCCAGCTGGACCTTAATGCATGGGCTCCCCTTACAGCAAAACCAGCATCAAACATCAAAGGAAAATTATGGTCTCATTACTTAGGAGAGCAGTAATGAGTGGTCCACTCAACAGATGTTTTGCCTAAAAGAAGCAAAAGAGAGAGCATGAAATTAAACTGCATTAATCTTGCACCATGTCAGTTATGTCTGTTCTTCCCATGACCTGTTACATCTAAATTAATAAACTGTTTGGATGGTAGAGATAAAATACCATTCTTGGTCAATTTGGCAGTGATATAAACAATGCACTCTTTTGTTTGATTGTATAGAAATAACTTAAAAGCGAGACCCAGATAGCAGCTAACTAAAGGAAAAAAGGGTTCTGGAAACAGTTCACTTATAGTATGACATGCAAACCTTACATTTTAGCTGGTGTTTCTAACAATAAATGGCTGCTTACATGAACAAATTGTATCACTCAACAAAGCGTAGAAAAACTACAGAAGAAAGCAAGATCTATATGCTTTATTCCATCTCTTCTTCCATCCAGGAGAAAAAAAGTAGAAACTTAATTCTATCTCTATGTATTCCAAAGGCACATAAATCAAAAACCTAAATGTGACTGTAAAACCTGCAAGTAATTTTGTGAATTCATCACTACAGGAACAACATATACACACAGAGAAGACAGACATAACTACAGAGACAGGTGGACATGTGTAAATAAATATTTTCAAATATACTGACCTTGCCATTCAGCTGTCCCCTCTTTTAAAATAAAGTCTAGTTTTCCTCTAATGATCAGTCCCATCCTTACTATTACATTTGAGGATTTTTCTTTAAGTCCATAAATATATATAAGGAAAATGCAGGACAAGATAGGACTGGCTTTTGGGGCAGTCCTAGAAAAAGCGCATTATTAACAAAAGCAAAGCCTGGTGAGATGAATCCTGTAACTGGGGTGCCTTGCTGGAGGGTTACAGCCCCCTTCAGGATGCATAGGAAGGGCAGGCAAGATGAAAGGGTAGCATTTTATGTAATGGATGGTCTGGAATGTATGGCTCTTGAAGCTGGAGGTGACACTGTGGAGACCCTTTATGCAAGAATGAAGGGGAAAGAAAACGAAGAGAGTACAGGAAGAGCAGATCTCAGGGTGCAGAAGGAGCTACTTAGTAAGGTCTTCTGAGGATCTGCTTTTGAATTTACTTGGGTCCATGAAGGTTGGTTGCTTTTCTGTCAACTCTTATGAGTGACAATTTCACAGAAGCAGGCAATTTCAAAGTGTCAGAAGTCAAGCTAGCAGGGCAGAACACCAGCTTGGCTAAGCAGGGATTTGTTTCCAGAACTTAGGCAGAAAATTATTGAAAACAGGGATGGCAACACAGGGCAACTATAGCAATGCTTGTTCCCTATTGTACAGAGAAATTGTGTTTCTCCTGCATGCAAAGACCAGTTGGGGTTCAGGTTCTTAGCACTGTGAAGGACCAAAAAAAAAAAACCAGTTTTGCAAGTATTTTAAAAGCTAAAGGAGCATCAGACATAACACTGGTCTGTTGCTTGACAAGTTTGGTCATAAATAGGGACACACAAAAAGCAAAAACATTAAAGCCTTTTCCAGCTCCTGTCTTCAACACCAGTGGTGGGCCTGGGTGCCCCTAGAATCCAGTGTTGGAAGGCCATGACTGGGGGAAAGATACACTCTCTATCAACTGCACACTTGTTTGAAACTTGCTTCCTCACATAAATCACTCCAAGGCATTCCAGGGTACTGACAGAGCTGGCTGATACCATCACATGATTTCTCTCCATTATTTTCAACATCTTGGGAGTCTGGAGATGTGTCAGTGGACTGGAAACTAGCCTTGCCCAAGTTTTCAAGAAGGAAAAGAAGGAAGGCTGGTAATTCCAGGCCTCACAGTGCCTGCTGAAATCATGGAGAAGATTAATCTTTGAGCTGAAAAACCCTTGAGAAGCAACAAAATCATTGGTCACAGCCAGCACAGGTTAACAAAGGGAATGTGCGACTTAACTACATTAATTTCCTTTTATTTCCTTAGTAGCTGACTAAAGGAAACCAGGAAATGTGTGTGTTTTTTAATATTAGTAATGTCTCTCACAGTACTGATAAATTGGCCAGCACACAGCTGGACAAGTCAATGATACTTTTTGGGTGAGCAATTGTCTGATGGGTTGGGCTCAAAGGATTTTATTAATTGGGGTTAGAACATGTTGACATTTAGGGCCAGTGCTCTTTAATATCTGGACACAGGCATCAAATGTAAATTCATTTAATGATTTTGCCTGCCATACTAAACTGGGAGTAACTGTGAACTCCTTTGAGGATAGAGAGGTTTAGAGAGAGATCTGGACAGGCTAGAGAGCTGAGCAATCATAAACAATATGAAATTTTAAAAGAGCAAGTGCTAGATTCTGCGTCTAAGACAGAAAAATCCTGGGTGTGTGTACAAACTAGGGGATAAGAGGGAAGCAGCCCAACAAAAACAGGCTTGGGGATTTGGATTGGTGGCAAGTTGAACATGAGTCAGTATTGTCCTGTGGCAGCCAAAAGGACCAACCATTCCCAGGAAGTTATCAAGCACAGAATCAATGCTGGTCAAGGGATGTGATTGTCCCACTCTACACTGGGATGGTCTCACCTTGAATCTTGTGTCAATTCTGGGCGCCTCAATATATGAACATCAAACTCTGGAGTATATTCAGAGGAAGATGACCAAGCTGAGGGTAAAAGGACTCAGGAGCAGGACTTAAGAGGAGCATTTGGGTCAAATGGCTTGCGCATATTGGAGAAATTAAGGCTTGGAGGGAAACCATTGAACTGTAGCAGTCAAAGGGGAGATGCTGACTTCCTCTCACTGGGAACTACTTTAGAGGAATAAATCTGCTTAAGAGGAAGTTCAGATTGGTTTTTAGGGAAAGATTCTTCTCTGAAAGCATTGTCAATCACTGAAACATGCTCTCCTGGGAAGTGGTCACAGCAGCAAGTCTATCAGAGATCACGGAAATTATGGATAATTCTCTAGTTGTATGGTTAGTTCTTAGAGGAGCAGGGAGATGCACTCAGTGATGCTTATGGCTATCTTCTAATATGAAATATTCCACATTTCTGTGATTCTATGATTAACTGTTTTGCTGTTACTTATGTGTACAGTGTTTGAATGTTTCAGTGAAGGCACTTAAGCTCCTCTCCCAAGATACCTTCGAAGGCAGCAGAAATGGTAAGGAGTGTGAAGAACCACTACAAGGGAAGAACTAGGATGATGAGGTATGAATAGGATTGGCCTGAATACCAGCAGGAAGACTTTGCAGGTTAGGAACTGGGTGAAGGTCTCTGGGGGTGTGGATCCTGGATACAGAGGGAGAAGTGAAGGATCTTCCTTGGGATGCAAGTTACATTATAGTCCTGGATGAAGTAACACACCTACACAAAGCTGGCACTTTTATCTACCTAACAGAGAGGGGGAAAAACCAGTAGATGGCACTCCAGTACATGTAACATTTCCTTGGGGCTGGCAAGGCATTTAACACCTGCTGTTTTACTCACCTGCGGGATGCTATGTGCTGCTTACCCTTTGCAGAGGAGAATCTGAATCTCTTTGTGATGTTGCAAACGCACGTGCAGGAAAGAGGCATCTCCCTAGCAGTCAGCATAAGAGTTCCAGGAAGTCGCCACAGTCCCCAGGGTGCTCATGGACCTTTCTTCACTTCAGCTGGACAAGCTACAGAAGTCAAGATGTTCACGGGAACTGGTGTCATCTAGGACTTAACAGAGGAAAGTGTTTCCAAAAAATGGCAAGAGGATATTTGTGCTGTGAATACACAGACCCTTCTTGTCTTCTGACAGGATTCAACATTTTTGCAGTGTTTCCTTAAGAAGTGTGCTTTTACCAGCATTGATGGGTTCAAAATTACACTGGCCATTACTTTTTTTCTCCTGTGGAGCAGCACTGGTTGAGCTATACTGAAGTAAATAGGCAGAAGCAATTCACTTCAGATTCAGCCTGTTGTGTCTGGCCACATACCTAGCCAAAGGTGGAGAGATAGCACTGGCTTCACTATAGCTTTCCAATGAGCTCTGATACCTTTAATGAAGAAACTGACATTAAAATGCTCATGAAGTTCAAGTATTTCTTGAATTTTGTGCTTCGTGTAGTGGATCAATAAAAAAAAAATGGGGAGGGAATGAGATTTTTGTCAAGTATAGTGTTTCTTCCAAATTCTTTGATACAATATGTCATGCCTTGTACTTTTCATTTTTTATTTTAATAATGAGGTCCTGCTGAAGGCTTAAATCCTCTTTAAATTTTTATCTTATTCTAATTGTAAAGAATATTTTTCATTACCTTCATTTAAACACACGTTATAAATTTAAGTCAGAGAAACAGAGCAGTGGTGTGGAGTGCTGTTGCTTTAAACTAAAGTTGCCAGAAGAGGGGAACCTCAATCTATCCCATTCCTACCAGTCAGCAACAGGTACTCAGTCTACAGAGGAATCACAGGTCAGCAGGAGAGCTGAAAGAGTTCAAAAGAATTCCAACCACTGCAGTTAGTAAATCAGCTTCATAGGGAGTCATACCTAAGTGCCTCCATGCAAATGCACACAACATGGGGAACAAATAAGAGGAATTAGAGATACGCATGTGTCTGCAGGACTGTGATCTTACTGGAATCACAGAGATGTAGTGAGATGACTCCTATGCTTCATTCCAGTGTTGGAATGGATGGACACAGGCTGTGTAGGAAGGACAGGCAGTAGAGATGAGGAGGGGGTGTCTCTCTTCATGTCAGTGACCTGGTGGAGTACATGGAGCTCTGCTTAGGGGCGGATGAGGGACCAGCTGAGAGTTTAAGGGTCAGGATTAAAGGGAGGGCAGGGACAGGTGACACAGTGTGGGTCTGCTACAGAGTGCCTGACCAGCGAGACCAAGTGGATGAGGCCTTCTATAGACAGACAGGAGCAGCCTCACATTCCTCCAATGGAGGAGAAGCCTTGCAAGAAGCATTTGCAGTGCAGCAGTGACCCAACCTTTCGTGGCGTTGGTGCTTAGTAAGTCCGTGCAACACACCACCTCTTCTGTCCTGAGGAACCACTATAACAGATGGAGCCCAAAGTCATGAACTAATATAATTCAACAGACATTTGGTGGACATTTTATGTATGTTTTTCAGAGGTGGTCCATAGACTAAGAGAGAAATATGTGTGTATATTTTATAAAAGAATAGGAAGTGGGGTGGTCATCACTGGGGTTGTGTCGGACCTGATGCCAATTTTATGTACTCTAAAGAACATACTCTAGTAAATTGTGCAAATCAATACCTTGAGGTATTGTGACAGGACACTACATCTGTACAAGCTAGGTTCTGTATACAAACTGTAGTCAGTATTCCTCATCCAGCAAGTTTCCAGCCTGGTTGTACTGGTGAGTAAGAAAATTATGCAGTTCATTTTTTTCTTCATTTATTTCTATTCTGCATCTTCTATTATGATTTCAAAGTGTTTTTCTAGGAATTAACTGAAGCATACAGTAATGTAATTTTTCTTTTATCAGATTCTGTGACCATAAAATGAAAGTATATCAAGCTTCTCAAGGACTACAAAGAGTCACTGTTGACCAGAGCCAGCAGACTGCTGTAGAGGTTGTCCAGATGACTAGTGGAGACCCTAGCTCAGGTGAACATCGAAGCACAGGCTCATGTGAAGCATTTCAGCAGCCTCATCCATGAAAGAAAATTGGCCATTCAGATGCTTAAATGACTAATCATGTTTCTTCTTACCAAATGGCATAGGCATGAGGTGTTTTCTTCTCAGTAAAGCCAGAGGCAAAACCCCCATCAAGAACAGACCATGTCAAGGCCAGTGACTAGAGAGCACCCCGACGATTTGCTTCAAAGAGTTTTCAAATCAGACACTGGAGGTTTGTGGAATTCCCCCACACATGACAGGACCCTGTTGCAATTCATCATGTCATTATTCTGTTTTGGACATCTAAATCCCTTGAAATACAGTGTTGAATGCATACAAGTTATGTAATTCAGTAGTGAGAAAATCTCAGATCTTTCACAGCTATTTTTTTTCCTTATTTTACCATTTTTCTCAGTTAGACTTTATGATGAATCTAATATATATTTCTGTCTTAACTAATTAGCAGCTTAGTCTCCTATAAGAGATTTACTCCTGCTAATTTTCACTCATTTTTCTTCTCTTATAATTTAGTTTAAAAAAATAAAACATTTTAAGATACATCACATCTTTTCAACCAAAAAGATTGACTTTTGATGAGATTAAACTAGAATGGATTTTATTGTATTTTTTTGTACTAATATGCTACTTTTTTGGGGTTAATTTTTAAAGGCAAAATTTCACTGGCATAATTATATAATGCAGATGAGAAAAAAAAATACAGAATTCCTTTTTTTTTTATGATAATAGTTAAATACAGTATGTGTATATATAACTCAAATTTCCGTATACTAAGGAGATAACATCATCAATTTATCTTTTCATATTTTTTCTGTACAGTAGGGAACAGAGATGATCCTCCCTCAACAGCAGCCTTATCAGCGTGTACAGCAGTTGATGATAGTTTCTCTACCCTGTTGGTTTTACACTGATCATTAAAAAAATAACTTATTCATATGCACACACTATTTGCAACCTGGATTCTGTGCCTGTCAGAGTAATTAAATCATTACTGTCAGCAGGTCAAACAAACCAGCACAGGGCACACTGGTAGTGCAAGATTGCCAGTGATCAACCCTGGGTTTCTTTTATAGAGGGTATAGTCAAGAAACTGCTGCCTTCTTAATTGGCAGGAAGCACCAGAACAAAACCATAACCAGGAGTTATGGTTTGTGCTCTGTCCTTGGTTTCTCATGATTTAGACAGCAAACAGTCCAGCATTTAGGTTTTGTTTCATCACAACAAAAAATTTATGCATTTTGTATCATGGCTCTCTTTATATGAGCTGGTTTACTGTGAGTCAATGTAAAGACAACAACCATGGTTAAATGTCTTTCAGATTAATTACCAGCTCCTGACATTATGCTGGTTACATCATTTAACTGCACTGATCACTGCTAGATATGACAAGTTCACATGTCCTAGTGTTTATACAGCACCCCATCGTTTAAAAATGGAAGCTGACCTTCCTGTTTTTCACCACACTGATCTGTCATGTGAGAGCTGTGCCACTCTGGCAGAGGGTGCCAAGTGTATCTAAGTTACTCATTGCCTCGTGAGCCAAGAAAACATTGTGCTGGACTGTCCGTGCCCTGACAGAGGCCTCACTTAAATCAATTCTTGGTGACCTGAGGCTATGGGGACATTCTGTGGATAGTTTCCATAGCAGAGGCATCTGTGAGGGCAAATAAAGTCCTTTAGACACCTTTGTTTTTTCTTCAGGACAGAACAGAGAGCTCAAAAGAAAATATTTATTAAAATGTAGAACAGCCAGTGAGATTCACATGTTTAAGGAGAGTGGCTCTTAACACCCACTGAAGCTAGTGGGACTGAATTAGAGGAAGTTTCCAATGACATTCTCATCTGACAATCCAAACATGAATTAGTGGGCTCTCATGAAAACATTGGCCCTAACAATTAGTATCACACTCCAACGTGAGTCACAAGCATAAAACATCTGTAGGGAAGGCTTCTTGCAAGACTGAGGTCACTTCTGAAAACCATTCCATCTACATGTTGAAATTTGTTTCTACTTCACAGAATTTCTAAAACATAATGTATGACTTAATGCTGAGTCCATACAGGAATTCTGAGTTAAAATATTTCCCCATGACAAAAGGGGAAGTCACCTATCTGAGATGGAAAACCCCTGCTGTTCCCACCAATGTCAATACCCAGACCATGCATGAACATGTTAGAAACATTTTAGATGAGTGAGCAGAGAATAGTATGTTTTAAAAGCACTGGGAAAATTTTAATTCCCTGTCATTTTTGCCATCTTCAAAAATACTCCTAGGACATTTTTCAAAGTAATACTCCACTCTTCTTATGGTTCGCTATTTCAAAATAGGTTTTGTACTTTTGTATAAATATAAATAAGAACAGGTCTCCTGGACTGGACTGAAGGTCCCTCCTGTGGCTATAAACTCTATGGCCACATGGACACATCCAGCTGTAGAACACAGGCATCTCTGACTCTTCCCTCTGGTGCAGTCCTCTCAGCCTCTCACCTTCTCCAGTTCACAGACATCCCAAACCTGACACGGTCACTGTGCATTAGCCAATCCTTCAGAGAATTCTTTTTCATTCATTTATTCATCAACCCATGCATGATTTAGGTGCCCTTTCACACCTTGACCCCTATCAGCCTGATGAACCAGGGGCTCCACATTGTTGATTCCTCCCAACATTCATTTTGGAAGAGACAGCAAACAGATGTCCCTGCCTGGTATATTGCACTCTGGAAAAAATCCTGCTTGATAGAGCCTCTGAAGTTTTCTTTTCCTCCTGTTCCCATCTCTCCACCTTGGGTGGTCTCCCTGACTGAGACTCAGTGTCCAGGTACAAAAACAAGTTCCCTCTGTTTGCATGCATGGATGCTGTCTCTGTGTATGTCTCAGGACAACAAAAGAATCACTGCACCATACACAAAAAAAATCCTTGAGCCATTCCAAAGACTAACTCTGCTCTCAAATTCTCAGAAGGATGTCTCTGCTTGATCAGATCTGCCACCTGTTGTTACTCCTTAAATCAAGTGTTCAACAATTCCACAACTGATTTTAAAACCAAGTCATCATAGAAGAAGGAGAAGTCAGGTGCTCAAATCTGTGTCAGAATTTCAAAACAAATATTAAGCAACATAAGAAATTACTCATTCATGTTATTGCAGGGCTTCTCAATGGTGCACCTAAATGAAGTGAACAAAAACATGAAGAGAAGAATGACCTGCTTTCCAATAATTTTTTCAACAAAGATGCAATAGAAGTATCTGCTTCATCACATGTGAAGCTGCCATTAGAGTCGCATCTTGCAGGATCTTCCCCATCAGTAAGAAATCATCTTCTCCAACAAACTACTTCCCCTATCTGCTCTGGACTATGCAAGAAATTATTCAGATACTTATAACACTGTGGCTGAAATCCTGTGAACTTTCTTGGGGAAAAAAAAAAAAAGAGCAGTGAATGAGTTTAGCACAGAAAGGTCTTCTACGCCCTTTGGCATGTTTTTATTTCTCATTTCCAGATGATATTCTGGACTTGCAAACAAAGCAATCAGGTAGCTGAGGAAGTGTCAGGTTTCCCACTGACCTATTTTTAAACAAAGGAAATATATATCCCTGGAGCTGATATCAGAAGATGCTCTCAATTAGTCTGCATATTAAATAAACCTAGTGGGGGGAAGTCACTAGTCTTGGTGTGATTTAGTTTAGTTGCAAAGTTTGTGTAGCTGAGCTAAGCAAAATTAATTATTTTTGCAGGACCTGAGGACTCTGTTCACACAGTAATATCTTACTCATTCCACTAAACCTGGTCCTGTAGGACAGGACAGCAGAGACAACCAGGGTTAAGGCAGTAGTTCTTGTTCTCAGTACACCTGAGCTTGAAAATTCTTCTCTGTAAAAAGCCCAGCTTCCCTCCTTTTTAAGCATTCATGCTGAATATGGCTAATACATTTGTGGTCATATGATGCACCTTTTTCTTCTTGTGTCCTGTTCAGTATGACTCTAATACCAACAATTTTAATTTGCAGACCTTATAGCATTTATAGTAAGTTATTTTTAGAAAGCCTGAAGAACTTATATGCTTTTGAATTTATTCACTAGATCTTCAGCTATCTGATTTAGACACTCTCTGCTAAAATAAATGAGGGATAGTAGTTTGTAATGTGCCAAATATTATGACATAGAAAACTTCTGTTAAAAATATGCCTGAAGCAAGCCTTTTAATAATGTTCTTAAAATAGTGTCTGATTTCTCTGAGACAAAGCCCTTTCCTCTTTGGAAGAGGACTGAATGCTCAGATTTTACACTGTAGTGTGATCTGTAAGAAATCCCCACCTACAGACTAGACTAATAAGATAAAGAAAAATTTCAAGGAGCGTGAAGCTGAGACCTTTATTATATTGTTGAGATACTGTTGTGAAGGGAAGGATGTAAATTGAAAAAGACAGTAAAATGCCACAGGGTGCTCTAGGCACAGGCATGAGGAGCACACAGATCGTCCTAGATACCTGTATAGTCTAGAATCAATCTTATCCTTCAGACCATTTTCCATTGTCCCTCATCAGCTGGGTAGGAAGACCTAAAATTTACAACAGTAATTGACATTTCTGAGACTTGGAAAAATATATAAAGAGTTTCACTTCAAATGTCTTCCTGTCCTATTAATAAAAGTAAGAGAATACAGAAATTATCAAGCCATACTTGTTTGCAGCTTCAAATAAGTAAACAATTCCACTGGTAAACAGAGTTATGGTTCTGCTCTCTTTTAATTCACCCAGCCTCCTAAAGGAAATTATTCCTTCTATTAGTGATTTTTTTAATTGTCTTTTTTTGTGTGTCATACTGTCAAAATTCTACCCATATGTAAAATTGCTCCATGCACTGACTCCAATATCACAAACCAAAGTGCCTCTTCATTTCCTCGCTTTTGCCAAGTCTGAGTTAATGCAGGAGAAATTATCCCCAAATTGTAAGTCTGTTTTAAAACTCGATATAGCTATATCTCAACGAAACCTCTAGTGTGTAGAGTGTTCATAAAAACAGCCTGTCAAATTTCTCCAGACTGGACTTCACTGAAGTCAGAGCAATCATTAAGGTTTTATCTCTTTTGTAAAGCCGCAGAAATGGACTCACACAAGTAGGGAAGGGCAGCGGTGCTCAGTGGTGACCCTACCGCATATCTGAGCTGTACTGGATGACAATTCCAATTCACAAAAGCACATCACAGGGGAGGAAGCCTTTCACACCCTGACAGAATGCCTATTTAATATCAAAGCAGCTCATCTTTTCTCTATCATGGTACCATTGACAATGCAGTCACCTAAATGGGACCTAAAGCTATACAGTTAATTTACCTGCATTTAAAAAATGAAACTTACTCAGAGGGAAAAAGAAAAGACTATAACCATTATTTAGAGAATGGCAATGCTGGATAAGGGAACACATAGCTGCACTTTTAAGTCAGCAGAGAACAAATAAAACCACAAGTTATTCTTGTGAATTAGGAAGAGCATCACATTTCCTATAATCTATTGTCAAGAGCCATCTGAAATTCTTTCTTGTATATATAGCTTCTGAGAAAAGTACCTTTAGAAAGATCTCAAGAACATGATCACCTCACTTGAAAAATTGGTTTTCAAGTACAGGACAGGTTTTAGAGCTGCTACATTTTTGTGAGTAGCAATCATTTCACAGTTTTTTTCTGAATGAGGAGACAGACTGTGATTCAAACTGCTAGTATTCCTCGTATTTTTGGATGTTTACAAGTTTCTGTCTTACAAAAGATTATCTCATTTCTGTGTTTGGAAACACCAGACTTCCTATTTCTTGTTGATCTTATTTTCATCAAAGACATACATCTACTGAGAGATCAAGTAAATCCATTTGAAAAATAAACATGATTATTTGATCATGTCCAAACAGACCACAGAAAGAAAATTACAAGAGCAAGTGAATTATTACAATAGAAAATTGCACCTTCTAAATATTAAATATCAGTTGGATATTAGCTATCAAAAGCCTCTACAGGTTCATTTGTTTTTGTCCATAAAAACACTGGTGGTTCCCACCATTCTTTCACCAGTTCCACTCTGTGAATCCTGCCCAAAATGTAGTCAGGCTAGGGACAGAAGCGACCACTTCAGTCCAGGCTGAAATCTATCTCATAACTTTGCATACTGAGTTTCAACTGTTGTGTACCACATGCCTTTTTCTTAGCTAATAGAAATACCATCTGATCTGCAGCCTGAAGGAAGTGGTGGACAGCACTTACTGAAGTGCCTGCTCAGAAAAGTGGTGAAAATTAATATGACTTCATTCTTCACTTACAGAATGTTAAGGTTTACCTTCAACAGTCTTCATTAACATAATAAGAATAGCTATGGGACATGATATCCAGCCTAGGCCTAGCCTCCAGAGCATCCTTGTTTCAGCTCTTCTATTAGTGATTTTATAATAAGATAATTAAGATAAGTAATAATAATAAAGATAATTAAGATAATTTGGTTCTGAAATGTTTTTTCTGTCTTTTTTCCACTTTTTGTTGCAAAGGAGCTCTGTAATCTCAGCCACTGTATGATCTGACAACCAGTGACATCTTTACAACTGAGAGGGTATGTAACTAAATTGAGCCAACCCTCTTCCTAAAGGCAAATATAGCTTGAAAATGCATTTCATCTGTGACAAAGAAGGGTGGAGTTACAGCTATTCAAGCATAGGCTGAGAATAAAGGCAAGGGGTAACAGCCTTTAACAACAGCACCACTGCCAAAAGAAATGCTTGTTAAGTCAAAGTTTCTTTATGAAAAATAACGTTCATCAAATTTTTTTCCTCTTTTCCAAAGACCAGTTATGAATTAGTATGCTATGCAAATGCAGCCATGATCAATTGGCTGAAGAACTACATAATATATTTCTATTGTTTACTAGGAGTCTATAACAGGTTGTATAAAAAAAGAACAAAACTTGAATGTAATGTAATTACACACTTCAAAAAAAACCCAGCAGTTATAATCAGCTCCAGTCAACAAGCTGAAAAATGTTCTACATGTCTTCTACATGTTTCCTCAAGTGGCAAAACATAATAGCTTCAAGGTCTTCAACAGTATGACTCTCTAGGGAGAAAAAACCAACTGGATGGGGTTTTTTTAAGTTGAAAAAACAGTGGAAACCTTTTGAGACATTTAAGCTTCTTCTAAATATCACACATAGGACAGGAAGGGAAAAATAAACTCCAAATGATCAATTATTTATTTATTTACTCTACAGAAAAGAGAACTGCTAAAGAAAAACAACAGTGAGGATCACAGTAGGAAAACAATAAATCAATTAGTAGCTTCTTAAAGAGCAAAACAGCTGCACAAACTAGCACTACAATTTGCAGGTTTGACCTCAATTACTGTCTCTGTCTATTGATCAGAAATTAAACCTAACATCACAGGTGCAGTTGCAGAGAAAATGGGTGCTTCTCATAGCTAGTAACCTAGAAAATGTAACAATGTAAATGAATTGTTTTTTCTATTCTTAGGCATCCAGTAAAATCTTCTGCAGCAGTTAAAAATGTCCCGTGTTTTGTACCTATTTTTCTCCCTGTAGAGTGGAAGTGCAGTGATGATAGTTACCAAGCACATCGCCCTTCCTGTTCTAAATGAGTTATCTTTATCTTCCTCATCTTTACTCATCCTTGCAACACCAGCTCCTTCTGATGATAGACTAATTACCAGGACTATTGGGTAATGCATCTGCTTATTAGCACTGACTAAAAGAGCAATGGTAATATAAAGGGCCTTGCTGTGTGCAAACAGCACCTATTTTGTCTACTGTTTTTAAACCCATATAGACACTCAGATAACCCAGCCTTGAGTGTAAGAGTATTTCAGTAAGTGATTGCTTGATAAAAATATGTTTGATTTTATCTCTTACATTTCTTTTTCCATCATCTAAGATTTCAAGCAAACAGATTATTAGCCTGTATTTAATTTATTGTTTTGGCAACCAAATCCATTGTGATTTGCTTGAGCATTTTAACTTAGATTTCATTCTCATCTTGGCTGAATATGGCAAGTGCAACTCTATATGAATAAACTGTCAGGAAACAGCAGAAAACTCACATCATATGGAGATAGCTTATTTACAGACTTTTGTTTGATATTCCTGACACACAGATTGCTCAGGGAAAACAAAAAACCCAAGCTATGTTACCATTTTCTGCCACCTACAAACACTGCAAAATGGATTACAGGAGCACTCTCCTCTCCACTCAAAATTGGTTTATCCAGCCAGCCAATTTGAGTTGATCTACCTGACTTTTCCTCATATGGATGATTCACAGCTCATGAGATTCCTTCAACTAGAACAACCTTTTACTGGCTGATGAAAGCAAAACTGGCTCTTCACCTAAGAGAGAAATGTCCAGAAGTAGGCAAACATCCTTCTGGATGATTCAGAGCTTTGGGGATGATAGACCCCAGCAGTTCCTGACCAAAGTACACTACCTACCACAAATGCCAAGAAAAAGCACTGGTAGAAAGACAGATCCTCCCCAGTAATATAAACCCAGATCCTAATAGACTAGACAAGACCCTAAATGAGAGTCTCGAAATTAATAGTACATTATACAGCAGGCACCTCCAGAGAGTCACAGATTTGTCAAGCAAATGTGGTTAGAGCATTACAATAGAACACAACAATATAAAAGTATAAGGAGGCAGAGTGAGCAGTTATTGTTTTTCATTACCTGGAAAACATTTTCAGTTATTGGTTTTCATTATTTTGGGGGAGACAAAATATTTGCGATCCTTAAATCTGTAAACCCTGAACACCAAATTCACTACAGAAAAGAAAAAGTCCTTCCCAGGGCAGGGTATATTTTTAAGGCACCTCAGACACTTAATTCTTTAGGGAAAAAAAGGTTCAATAAACTAAAAATATATTACTGTTAGTATTACAAGCATTTTGATAGCATCACAAGTTAATGCTGCTCTACCAAGGCTTCTTTGGGCAAGCACTGCACAGGCCATAAAATTCCTGCCTTGAGGAGACTGCAACCAAACTTCATTTATTCTTGAAAGCAATTGTGATACACTATTGTTCTTTATACAGCTTAAAAGATGCATTCTCTAATAACCAGAGTAAATAAATGGCTGATTTGGCAATCCTTTCTTGTCCAGAAAGCAATAGAGCTGGCCATCAGGATATACAGCTTAGAAATACAATGGGGTACACAAAAATTTTACTAAATATTTTCACATATGTTTAAGAATCTCAGCAACATAATTAATTATAACTGGCCTTTTTTTCTATCCTCATTTTCTCCTCTCCTACCAACAACTTTATTGGTTTTATTCTTTAAAAAGCATTCCTTTCAACTGATATTTGTAATATAGAAATACTTCTGGCAGAATCTTTGATTAAGAAAATAAAACATGAGGCTAGTTATAAATGTAGTCAGTTATCCCAGGAATCCCTTTCTACAGCACTTTTGAATTAAGTAGAAGTAAGCCACCATGGCAAGATGCAGTGAAATCCCTGCAATAATTCCTCAGTGGGCCCTACTTTCCCTTCCTCTCCCACTCTCACTACGGCACAAAAGGGCTTCCAGTGTATTTTTCAGTAAGCACTTCTCACCCATTGACTTGATCTCCACTTCCACACCTCTGCTGCTCTCCCACGGTGCTTAGTCTTTTAACCTTTTCTGTATCCTGAGCTACTGTTTTGAGCTATTGGAGGAAGGCAGACTGTTGCCTTTATTCTGGTTATGTCTGAAAAACAAAAGCCTCTGATACACCCACACCCTCTTCATCACCAAAAAATTGGTTCCCTGGTTACAAATATAACCTTGCTGTTACATTTGTTTGAAACTTTGAGCTTTGCTGTGCTATGTTCAAGTATGTGAAACCCTCAACTTCTGTTCTCTTTTCAAGTTGCTTTTGTGACATTTTCTCATTTCCTTTCATGTAGGAAGGGATTACTACTCTGCCAGGTCTTCTGTGATAGCTCCTTCAGGCTGCACAAAACACTTCCTCACACAGACTGCTCCAAATGGTGCTGCTGTAGCTCCTGGTGCTGCTGCTGATTCTGCCTTCACTGACCAGTACCCACTTACCCTGGAAGTCACGCCAACACATGCAGAATAAAGTGGCTATGGCAGGAATAAACTTTGCTCCTGCAGCTACATAGCCACAAGGAGTAGGATCAAAGCAGCTGAACACTGAACTGGCTCCTACTCCATCCAGACTCCAATTCATCCTAAATAACCAAGACTTTTTTCAAAGAGCAGAAGGAAAGGATGCAAAATGGAAGGAGGAAAAAGTAGGCTGGAGACATTCAGAAAGTACTTTTAACAGCCTTTGGAACAAATTAAGATCCTTGTCCCTGGTTGTTTGATATGAACATCTTTCCTCTATAGACAAGGTCTGCACAGAAGCACTTGTAAAAGTGAGGAAGGTACAGATGACTCACATAGAATAGAAACAGTGATGCGGTCAGTGAGTTGTTTATTTGGCTTCACAACTTCCTGCCTTTTTCAAGTGCAAGACCTCTCCAGATCCTCCCAGGGTATGACACACTCGTCCTCATGCCTGTGTACATATCTAAAGGTGATTTGCCTCTGAAAACAGGGAGGAGTTTGGTAAAAATTTTAGTGGTGGATTACTTGCACTAGTGTTCTTACTACTACTGTAGTAGTGGGATAGGACTGCAAAATGAAAAGGTGTCATGGCACAGAAGAAATGAACATGTAGGCTCTATGTGCTATATTTTATTTGCTATTTACTCTTGCAATGTGTCTTGCTGTTCTCGGCTCGGTTTCTCCTTGAAATTACAGGATTGTTTGGGTTTGCATGTATTTTTTTCCATTTTCACAGTTTTGTAAGTGTGTCTCTCTACATTCATCATCTCTCATGACACTCTGCTAAGCAATCATTCATTCCTCTGTGACTGGCAGTTTCTCACAAAGGCATTTATATATCTTTCTATAGCTCTTCTCCAGCCAGAACACATGAATTAACACATGAATTTCTCTACAGGCGATTGCTATTTTCACTTTTAACTTTGTTTTTAATCTCTGACACCAAACAAACTACAGGTGTCTTTAGGGATTTTTGTTAATCTTGTTTGTTTCTTGTGGAGAATATTGTCTGTTTCAATAGTAATTAGCTTTTGTTGTTCTACTTCCCTCTTATCTTTCAGTTCGTCTTCTTCCTAGATGTTATTCCATTGCACACATTCCACTGTGTGTTTGGAGAGTACCTAGCATGTCACTGTCACTGCATGTCATCACCACTTTGTAAGCAAAAGGTCTTAATTTATTGCTTAGGAATTATCATCCCATGTTATTTCCTGAAATTTCTACATCCTATTATTTCTATGGTTACTTGAGTCTTAACCAGTCAACCCACAAAAATTCAGAGGAAACATAAAGGAGAAATTACATTTGTAGCAAGTTCAGTCAGTCAAGTAAACATTTTAGTATCACAACTGCACTTGGTATCAAGTGCAGATGGTGTACTTTAATACTTCATTGCGAAATGTAGGATATCCAAACAGAAGAATTTCTAAGAAACATTAGTAGTTCTTTAGGGACACACCCTAATCTTTCCTTTTTCATTTTATACAGATTTATTTACAAATAAGATCCAAAAAACAGCTACTAACTATACTTCTTTACTTGAAACAACCTATCAGACGTCACTTAACTGAAGAACTTTGACTTTGGTTTAGGAGGGTGTTGTCAGCCCTCAGTTTACTTTGAACAAAAAGCTTTGTTGTGTTCCATGACTTGAATTATCCTTGCAATGGACAGCCCAGGCTAATAACAGCCAGTTACATCCTAACTCCTCATTCACTTACTTGGTGTAATTCTTCTAGAGGAATTATCTTCTACAAAAGAAAAGAGCAGCCTTTTTATGTGTCTGAGTAAATCAGAGTCAACAGAATCATAGAATGGTTTTAATTGGAAGGGACATTAAAGATCATCTAATTCCAACTCTCCTGCCATGGGCAGGGACGCCTTCTACTTGTCCAGATTTCTCAAAGCCTCATCTAACCTGGCCTTGAACATTTCCAGAGATGGGGCATCTACATCTTCTCTACCTGTGCCGGTCCCTCACCACCCTCACAAAAAATAATTTCTTCTTAATATCTAGTGTAAACCTGCTCTCTTTCAGTTTCTCTCCACTTTCCCCCAGCAGGCCCCCTTTAGGTAATGGATCACCCTAACACTCCTCTAAAACCTTGTCAGCCGTCATAAGAAATCCAGCAAGTGCTCCTTACCAGCTAAGCAGCTTCCTAGAAATCTGCTCCTGACAAGAACATGAGTCCTTTTCCTGCCTGTGTGCCCTGCTCCTGCCAGCTCAGCAGCTTGTGTCTGCTGGACTGAAATGGCCCCACGTGCTCAGCAGGTCAGGCAGGACTCCTAGCAGCCAGCAGCTCTGGAGCAGACTACAGCACTCCCCCAGTGCATCCCATCATGTGATTTATAACCCTTTGCTGCTTCTTTTTTTTTTTTTTTTTAATTTTTTTATTCCTGAGCTGCTCACACAGTTTAACTGTAATTGGAAAAGACTGAAGGGATAGAGTGGAAATCCCTGTCTACCTGGGATCACCCACTCCTCACACCCATACTGGTGAATTTTGTCTCAAGTGCTTAGCAAAAGATTACCCTCTTTTCAACTCCAACCTGTTCATACTCAAATTTGATGGAATTTGGAAACTGTTTGTATGAGACAAACTTCATCCTTCCATGCACAAACATGTGATAATGGACCAAGATTGTGCTGGATAAGGACTCTAAATGATGAGGACATTGAGTTCAGGCAGTGTACATCTTATCCTTGTCACTGTCACTGATAAACTTTTCTTTTGTTTGGTTTTTGATTTGGGGAGGGAGATTTGTTGTGGGATTTTTTCATGAGTTTGGCGGGAGGGATGTTCTATTTTGGATTTGGGGTTGGCTTTTTGGGAGTTGCATGTTTGTTTTTTTGTTTTAAATAAATGCTTGAGAATATAAGAGAAATAACTCCCTGAACAATTTATTTTTTATCAAGTGCCATTCAGGCCTGAAACAACATGTGTACTAGTGTTAATTTAGCACATTACATGGCAGAATATGTACTTCCTTTGTTGTTAAAATGTGCAATTTAATGAAATAAGTATTAAATAAAGATTATATTTTAAATGCCAATTGAAACACACAAAGATGCAGCAAAAATTTTTTCCCTGACAAGGAAAATACTACAAAAACAACTACTTTCATATCAATCGATTTTCAAATCAGAGGAATATCAAAAACATCAGACAGACTTTAAAATATCTGGGGCATAACTTTCAAATATAGCATGTTACCTAATTAATATCAAGCAAGATTCCTTTTTTTCCCAAAAGGTGACATAACACTGCTATCAGCATCTAAGATTCAAATTAGGTTACATGTGAAACTTTGTTATAGTTCCTGTTTTGTGAACCCTGGGTTTCACTATGTTTTGGAGAAAGCAGCTGAAACTTCACTTGATTTTATCAGTGTTTATTTAAAGCAAGAACTGAAAATTTTGGCTGATTAGTTCTTGTCAACTACAAGGGAAAAATTGAAAGGAATTCACCTGCTCATATTTGGAAAAAATGATAAAGCAGCAACTACAGGAAATGGGATAGTAAACACTCTCAATATAATTGCTTTTTGATTTTTTGATGTCAACAACAGAAAAAGTGTGCCTTTTCTTAATTTCCTGGATTACCACAGTCTTTAAACAGGTTAGTATTTAGAAAACCGTGAGAACAGTTCTTACACAAAAGCAGCTTATGCACCTGGTATTCCAGCAAAGGCCTAGGATCCTTCCCAGATAACTGCCCATATTTTTATTGCCAGCCTGGTTGCACACGACTGTGTGTGAGTTTTATTCCATCTTCCTGCTGAGGTTCCAGACTAAGTCACTTTCTCTCCCACTTCTGCAGGATCCTCCATGGAATATTATATTTCCCTATATTGAGATATTAAAAATAAACTACACAAAAATCCTCTTAGTCCACTGTGCCCACTTGTTTTCTAGATGAATGGTGACTTCAACACATCCACATATTGTGAGCACAATACATTGATCAGAACACTGTGGACCTCCACACAATCCTGTGTCTCTGTGAACAACTCAGCAGGATCCCAGTTTGGGATTTTGGGGTGCCACAGGCAGAAGGAGCAGAAGTGGTCACGGACGTACTGGATGGAGAAAGGTTCTCACTTCTGCCAAGTACAAGAGAGTAGACATAGAGGAACATAAAGTCACAGTGACCTCTCCAGACCCTGATCTTAGACCACACTCATAGTCACACCCATCACCCCACCCTCACAGGAACCTCTCCAAGGATTAAAGGGAGATCCAGGGCTCCTCTGCACTTCCACCAACACCTCTTGCCAGCTGTTAATCCCTGCCAGACCACAGTCTCCCCTTTCTGGACACATATGGGAGACACACAGATGGTCATCTTCCAGTGTTTCAGCTTCTTTGCTGCGTCTCCTTGGGGCAGCTTTCCTGCTCTGCCTGCCAGCAACTGACCAGACAGAAACCAATGGTATTTAAACCAGGGCTAGAACTGATTAATTTTGTTTTTCTTACACTATAAAACTTTTAATGAAGATTTACACTTGTAAATCTCTGGATAAATGCTAGCCTAGGCAGGTTTAAATGAAACAATAGAAAACATTTGCAACTGGTCTCACAATTCATTTATACTCATTGGCAGAAGGGTACAGTCTTTTATTTTAAACCTTACTATCACCATTCTTTAATCTTCTCCTCTTTTAAGTACCTGATGATGCCCATTACCAAAACATTTGATGTCCCACAAGATTATATTAACAATAATAAATCTCTCATCTTTCTCATCTTGTAGTAGTTGGAACTTGATTAGGAATAATTTTAAGCATTGTTACTCCTGTGTTCTCCTCAGGGAGCAAGCAAGTCTTGTTGACTGAAACACTAGTTGACAGGATTCTGACAACACAAGTCATCAAAGTAAAAGAGCTGGGGTGTGCAGTCCAAAGCATTTACAGAAATACATTAGTCATACCTTGGAAATAAATCAAGAATTTGGGGAAGGGGAGCAGAAAGCTAGTGAGGTCAAAAGGTAGGCAGAACTAGCTGTAAATAACTTCCCTCAAGATAGCTGACTAACACAATGTGCATGAGCTGAAACTTGTTTATTTGAACCCTGTGAACCCAGTACACATTTCTCTTGGTTAAATATCTTGGAGCTGGAGGCAGATGCAAGAGATGAAGGTTACTCCCTAGCTGCTAACACTAAGCAACCTGCTGTCCTACACCTCCCCACCGAGGGCTGGAATGGGGATGATCAAACGAAAAAACCCTTAACCCCTGGGAAATACATTCCCCCGTGACAGGTGGGAATGGTCCTGAAAAACAACATACACATCCACCTTTTTGACACACCACA
This sequence comes from Chloebia gouldiae, assembly GCA_003676055.1. NCBI lineage: Eukaryota > Metazoa > Chordata > Aves > Passeriformes > Passeridae > Chloebia > Chloebia gouldiae. Next base: position 1,048,566 of record QUSF01000036.1, on the reverse strand, counting down.
TGTTTGCTACAGCCCAGGACTAATAATAGAAAAGAAGGTGGGATGCACTGCTTTGGAATTTCTCATTAATTTTTCTCAGCATCCCCTCTCTCTCTTGTTGTCCTTCTCTGTCCATGTCATTCTATGATCTTGACATTTTATTGCTGGAAACACATATTTTGTCAAAAACTGCAGAAAAAAATAGCACTGGGCACCAGTGAAGCCACCCTGAATAACTGTGGAAAAAAAAAACCCCAAGCCTAAAAGAAAAGCACCCTCCTAGAAGGAGAGCTTTAAACAATCTCTAAAACAATAGGATCTTATTACTTTATGATCCTTTTCCCAGTCAGCTTCTGAATGCTAGACATTCACACATTTCATCAATGAAATGTACTTGTCTGCAGGTATTATCTATATTCTAACAGGTTTTCATTATAAATTTTAAGGAGGGAAATATTAGAAGAACAAAGAGTAAACAATTTCACTGCATTAATAAACTTCTCAAATCCCAGTACTAAACCCAAGCTGTAATGAACATGTGAAATTAAAACTCTTCTGGTGCTCTAAGCCCACCTCATGGCTTACTCCTGCTGCATCTCAGGTCACTTAAAATCACATTAGTGATGTCTGCCCCATTTCACAACTGAACTCAGAAATTATCTGAAATTAAAATCTGAATGAATTTGTTTGCAGAAACCTGGGACAGATCTTTTTCTGCTCAGATCAGACTAGGTCAAAACACCCCAGTTTCACTGTCAGAGTGAAAAGATTAGACATATAGACAAAATCATGACAAAAGTTTAAACAGGAGGAGGATGAAGGCTGTACATAATTGCCAGCTGAAGTAAGAATAGTTTTTGAGTTCAGTTCACCGCAAGGTCACTGTAAAACCATTTTTTCACAGAAACACACCTATCACTATGGTAGTGCCTCCTTTCCATTACTGTCATAGTTATGTACAGTATTGGAAGGAAAGAAATGCCCCCTGATGCCCATTACTCTCTACGAGGTGAGGAGAAAAATAATAACTTTGCCATCTTTAGAGCTGATCCAAATTTCTTGCTATAACTGTCACATATTAAGTATGTAAGTTTAATTGCCATTATCTCCAAATAAAAATACCTAATTTTTCCAGAAGAAATGCCAAACTGACATTGTTCTGTTTGAATTGCTGTTCATATGTAATCTCATTTGAATATATCCAAATATCAACTTGTAGGAGTTTAGTACAGCAAAAGCTTTAAAAAAAACTATAAAAAGAGGATGTTTCAGACAGTGAACTGGCTCTTCAACAACATCAATTGCAAATTAACATTCAGTACAAGATTATAATTTAGTTTTTATTATTTCAAGGGATTATATTAGAGAAATAATAGGTTAATATTTGTAGTGTAGGAGTATTCAGTGAGTTGCTTCAGGATGAATATGATAAGGCATAAACAAGTTTTGACTAATTATCAACTAGGTCAACGTAACATTGTGTGCACGTGTGTTGCATACACTGGATGAAACTTACACTGTTGTGAATGTGTCAGATCTGCAATACTGATTACTCATCTTTGCTTGCAGACAGACTGAAAGTATTTGCTGTCAAGAGTGTGTGCCAATTAAGTCATAGACTCACAGACTATCCTGTGCTGGAAGACACCCATCAGGATCATCAAAGTCCAGCTCCTGGTCCTGCACAGGACATCCCAAGAGACACATCATGTGCCTAAGAGCATTGCCCAAACACTTCTGGAACTCTGTCAGGCTTGGTGCTGTGACCACTTCCCTGGGAAGCTTGTTCCAGTGTCCAGCCACTCTCTAGGTGAAAATCCTTTTCCTGATATCCAACCTAAACCTCCCCTGACACAGCACCCTTATGAATTAAGTAAAGAATATTGTCATCCAGGTTAATGGTGGCTCAAATATTGCTTCTTGGTTAATGGATTTTCTTGAATTCTTTAATAACTTCCAGTTCCCTTGTGTTACAGTGGCTTCACCATTCTAAGAAACTAGAGCATAAACTAAAAAAATCATGTCTACAGTTTAGATATTTGCAGCCCAGCATTACACCAGAAGAGTTCTGAGTTTCTCCTCCATGTTTTCTGTACAAAATTTGCAGAATAAATGGCTTTGACCGCTCTCTGAGCCCACAACTGCTCGTCAACTTGTACTTTGTGGTGTTTATGCCATAAAGGTCAAGGGATGTCATACACCTGCATTCACACTTGCTCACTGTGCAGCTGTGTCATCCTCCTCTGCAGTTACCACGTTAAACCTAAGCCCTACATGCAGTATGCCACTTGTCCCTCCAGTCACACCCTGGTGATGGGCCAGACACAATTCCTTTCCTGGCACCACTCTAAGTCAGGAACTACAAGTGGACACAGATCATTACACTGAAAATTTTAAGAATGCTTTCCATTTAACTTCCACTGACAGTTTGTGGAACCACAGAAACCAGTTCATATGATGGTTTTATATAATCTGATGCAGGGAAAATAACCACACTTTACAAAATTATTTAAAAACAACTGGAATATTCTATTTAGAGGAATTCTGCACTGAATGAAGGCAGCAGTGCTAAGAATCTTCACAGACTGCCAGCATCAGTCAACATTCCACTTCCTGACAGCATTAGGTGTGAAAAAGAGCCAGATTCCTTAAAATGTTGGCACCTACATTTGAATTAGCAGCCTAAAAGTTTTGAGAATCTCAAATTTATACTTGCAAACCAAGATGCTGAGGAATCAAAGATACCATTGACACAGAGCAGACAATTCCTGAATTCTGAGAGTTGCTAGAGTCAGATTTCAGTAAAAGAAATTTTCCTTCCTTCTGCTGATGACTTGCACTTGGCTGAGGCAAGTCATCATGAGAAGCAGAGGTGTTCCAGCCCAAATCTGCATCCCAGGAAAGAGCTGGGTGCCCAGCTCTCAGACCACATGCCCACATGATCAGGCTGTAGTCTTGTTCAATCACTTTTATTGCATTTACTCATATAGGAAAATTGTTAGTCCAACAACTAACAGAAGATGGCAAATAGTTCTTACCAAGCATCAAGCTCTGTTGACTGCTAATAAGTTTGTTTTAAAGTAGTACAACTTTGCTCTGACTTTCAATAGAAAATCTCTGAGTTTGAACAGGCTTCCAAAATATTTAGAACCTCACAGACTACTTACACTGGTTGAAAATGACCTTTTTTCTTGTGGGTGTATTCCAAAATAAGTACTCCAAATTTAAAATTGGAAAGAAATTACTGAATAGGTTATGTTTCAAATTATTTTCACTGTAGAAAAAATGCTGAAAAAAATTCTTTCTGGCCTAATGTTTTGTTTTTTTCAAAAGCATAAGGCCCAGTCAAGGTCAGGAAAAAGAAAATTTTAAAAATATTCAAAAACCCTCTAATTTTCAAACCAAAAGCATGGAGAGATATTGTCTTTTCCTTCACTCTAACCAGTACCTGTTCAGAGCAGGACTTCAGACTGCACAGCTGCAAAACCCATGCCATAGAGCACAGCCTGTAGTATCATGAGTATACTTTATCCATGCAAATGATCCCACTACCTTAATGGGACAACTCATTTTCTAGGTTGATCTATATTCTCCCATGTTTCCACAGTTTGTGTTAAAAATATCTGTTGAGGGAGTAATAAATTATTAATGAATTATCAGCCTCAATTTGCCTTCTATATTTGTCAAGCAGAGCTATGTTTAAAGACTTAGCCTTTCACTCTGCTTATGGATAACACATATCCAGGACTGCAAAATGCAGAAGGACAGCCTTCTACAGAAGCTGGATAGAAGGGGGAGGATAAGACTCTCTTTCTTGTAGGAAAGGAAATAACATGGATCTTAGCTAGCAATTTAATGAGAAATTTTGTGCATTGTCCTCATGCAATTATTTTCACCTTTATCCAAATCAATTTAATTACAAGATCATAATTTTAAATCTCTAATATCCAAACTGGTTCAGCCCGGACAACAGGAATATTTTGGTACATATATTTGCTTCAATATTAACAGAAGAGATTACATATGAACATTGGGGCTTACAGAAGACTAAGAGAAAAGTTTATTTCAAAACCTGAAAAGGTGGCAGTTTGATAGAAGGGTGGAACAAGAATCGCCACCTCCTTAGTGACACCGATTGCTTTTCTTACTTTTTTACCTGCTATTTGTCCATTTAAACACCCTGTCATTGCCAGGTTATTTTGCAAGGGAGAAACCTTGGATCTGCTGAGAAGGAAAATACTGCTCAAACATGCATATTTTCTGAGTATTAACAGAGCAGAATTTCTGGACATGAGTGAATGACATTGCACAGGAGAAAACAAATTATTGTACCACACTCATCTCTGCTGTCTTTTGCCTCACAAGGTACAACACTGCCTGTCCAGTAGCATCTTCTGGCAGTAAGTCTACAAGAAAGCTGTTGATAGTGGGCTGACCTGCAAGCCACCCAGACAGATAGGGCCCAACCACGTCACACAGTGACCCCTCCAATGGGACTGCACACCCAGCTGACCCTCCCAAGTGTTTCAGTCATTAGGCAGCTGTGATTAGACTCCTGATCCCATGAGATGTCACAGTGTGGGGTGACAAGGGCTTTTCTATTTTCAAGTGAAGGTGCAGATGTACAAGAGCCAACTAACTCTGCACACTCCTGCAGGCTGTCATCCCATACTGTGACTTAATTCTCTCTTTCCAATCCCCTGGTGGGCTCTGGGGATCCAGAATAATGCTGTTCCTTGTCCTCAGCACAAGTTAAAATAATATCAGCTGAAACTGTCTGTAGAATGCCCTTGTTCCTAAGAGACAGGAATTTGATCTTACACATTTTGTGTTGCTAATAACTCCTCCCTTGACCCAAACCCTAACTCCACCCCTGTAATACCCTATAAAAACCCCACAACCCTGCTTTTGCACTGTCTTTCCTCTCCATCCCACCCCTCCTCCCAAGGGGTAATAAATGGATTATCAAGCTTTCTGAAACAAAGATCCATCCCACTTGTTCCCATGCCCGGTGCCAGGAGCTGAACCCTCCCTGGACACAATGAACCCACTTCAACAACAACCCATGCTCAAAATTACAATTCTATTCTGCATTCCTAAATCATGTAGAAGTCTATACCAGAATCTTGTTTTGCCCATAACTAAAATGTTTGTTCATGCAGGTAAGTGAACTCTGCAATTCACAATCATGCCCAATATAATGATGGATATTTAGTTCCTGGTGTATGCACTTATTACAAGGATACCTGATTTTCTAAAAGAGATTAGCTTTTTGTTTCTGAAGAAGAAAAATAATAATAGTGTAAAAACAAAGAGTATAAAGCTAGAACAAACTTTAAAGGAAGCCAAAGTATATTACATTTGTGCTGTTACTTAGAGGTATTTTGATTTTTAAATTCAAGAAGTCAACACTACAGTGCTGGCACAACCATTTGCCTACAAAGGGCAGCACCATCGCTTGGGAAGGAAACAATGAGTTCTTAAAAAGGTGGATTTCTCTTTCCCTTAGTGTCAAAGAGGCCCTGCAGGCTGAAATGTACCCATGTTTGATGGGTTAAGGATTTCACTCAAGTGCTTCTTGGCAGGTGTGAAATAACTGCTGAAAACAATCTCATCTGAACCAGTTGCTCAGTCTGCTGAAAACCAATTTGGCTGCACCACATTTTCTCTCCATATACCATGTACTGACTGATAGAGTGTGAGTGACAGGAATTAAGGACAGAAGAGATCTATTGACTCATCCACCCTTCTGCTACCAGGCACTCTTATTCCCTACCATGTATTCAGCACTATATTCAAGTCCTTTTATGAAAGGTGAATATGGAATTCCACCGATTCTTTGCCAATGCACAAGCCTGACCCTTTCCCAGTTAGAAAACCTTTTTTTAAAGTGCAGCTTTTGCTTAATTTCATGCCATTGCCGCCTTGGCCTGTCCTTTGTATGCTTTTAAGTCTGTTTCCTTTTATTTTCACTTTTCCCACATCATTCCTGCCAAATGCCACAGCAAAGGAACACATTTGCAAAGGCAGCATTTTTTAGCATACTCAAAATTTTTCAGAGTACCTCTGTATACAACCAAATAGCTGCTGGTGAGCAGCTATTAAAAAGAAATCAGAAGTATTCAAAAGTGCAGCAACAGACTTCTGCTAGTGGAGGTATGACTGAACCATTACTGATGAGCAGTGAGCTTTCCTGAGTGTTGCTATATCTCATGCAATCTGTTTATGAAATGTTAAGAAGAATGCATTTAAAAACCCTCAATATGTCAAAATTTAAAGTTTTCTCTTGGTGTTTAAGCCTTTCTACAATGAAAACTGAAAGATTTGTGTAACTGGACAAGTCTTCTGCATTCTTAAAATGTCAGTTTCATCCATGAGTAATTGCAGATGTTGGTTTCAAGTACACAGGTAGCTTTCTCTATAATGTATTTTCTCTTACAATCTATACTGGTGGTTCAAAATGAAATTGCATGTCCTGAAAAGAATATGACATTTAGACCATTCCAGTTGCTCAGTATGCTGAAGCCCAGTGTCAAGAACCAGACTCTAGGTTCCCTTCCTACAAGAACCTCTTTCCTCCAACTACAAAAGTGACAATGCCATAGAAATCTGAAGCACTTGTGTGGTTTATCACTTGCCCTGAGGTGATTCAGCATTTGATTTAACTGAAATCTTCAGTTGCTTCCATCCTCTTTCTTCATGAAAACAGTTGCCCTTACCTTACAAAAAGGAAGGTAGGAAGATCTTACTACTCAATAGTACCTTCTAAATTGCATGGTGGCCTTGGGGGGAGTCTCAGAATCAAGACTGATAATTTTCTGACTGTGTCAGGTCACACTGCACCCATTAGTATCAGGCAGCAGTCTCAGCCTGAGTAATGCCCCACATTTTGCTATTACTGAATGTACAGCTGGAAATTGAAGGTGAGCACAAAAAGCTTATTTTAATAGCTTAACAGCACATGGTATCGTTTCACAGAATCAGAAAAATGGAAGATAGGGAAAACCATTTTCTTTGACCAGTCTTAAGGTATCCTCTCTCAACAAATTCAGTGTACATATGAAAGCAAGACAGTATTTTTACCATGAATCTTGAGAACACTATATTACAGAATCACAGAATATTCTGAGTTGGAAGGGAACCACAAGGATTATCACGTCCAACTCTTCAGTGAATGGCCTATACAGGAATCAAACCCACAACCCTGGCATTATTAGCACCATGCTCTGACCAACTGAACTATATTTTCTAGTTTGTAGCTGTCTCAAATCAGTTTCTTCCACTTTCTCTGAAGTGTTATATCTTATCTGTTATTACCACCAGAGCTCTGTCAATAAAGCAGTCATCACTAGTACTGAGCAGTGGCAGTTTTATGAAGAATCTTCAAGTCTTTTACTCTTTTGAATGGCCAAAAACCTAAAGTTTCAAAATTCTTCAGAAAGGAAATTCAAGGACCTAGGGAAAAATTACTGTAATAGTCAAGATGTCTTAAAATTTTACTGTATTACTATCAATTTTTCAACAGCTATTTTGAATTATACATAATACAAAACATATTGTACACATACTTAAGAGAGAGAAAGATATGCATTTCACACTGTAACTGTTCCACTTAAATATTGCTAGGGAAATCTTCATGAGATGCAAACATTTTCCTGTTCACTTTGTTTAAGGGTAATGCCAGCCTACAAAATAGGCTCAATTCCTTCTGCACTTTGATATTAACATACCTTTGCTGCACATTTTCTAAAAAATGCATGTCAGAAATGCAGTCTGGCACCTTTTATGTTTACTTTGCTCAACCACAGTAAATGACATCTACACATGTGCCAAATATATTTCAATTTTGTTCCTGTCATGTATACTAAATTATGTACAATGTATGTCCCTCAGTGGACTGCAACATGTTCTCAATGTAAGTATAAATAGTTTCCAAGTAATCAGACAGATAAACTTGATGTGCACACCTTCTTAACATAAATTTTACTCAAGAGGGAGAAAACCACGTTGTGTTCTGGTTTAAAAGCAGGGAAGAGGTATGGGCAGAAATTTTTTATTCAGTTTTGCATGGAAGAAGGAGGGATGCTCTGCTGCCTTTCAAGAGATACTTATGCAAAAACACCTGTAATTTTATGGTTCTACAGAGAGTTGTCACTTTTCCAAATGTTAAGTACTGCTTTTGTTTTAAAATACAGTTCCCTAAGGGATTGAGAGTACTGGTAAGGGTCACAGAAGAACTGCACTGACAACTGTAAAAAATGTTCAGCCATTAGCAAGAGTTAAACAGTGCTTATATGGTAGGTTAGGCTCCACCTTTCATGTTTATATTTATGACATTTTTTTGAGAGTCTAAGCAAGTTGTATGTTCCTGAGGAAACAGAGAGTAGCCTTGGAGGACAAAAATTGCCCAGGGTTTTATTTTTTTCATGTTGTCAGTTCAAGGAAGGACAGTAAAGAGCCTTGAACTTTGAAAATGTGTTCTGATTTTAAAAAATGAACAATCATTTTCAGATACAGGGCTAAGATTGATTATTAACCAGATATTATAAGTTTTTAATTGTTATATTTGTCTCCAATCTCATAACAGAAATACTCATTACTGCAAGATCATAGCTGTTACACCTGATTCTTCTTACCCAGGGAGTTACAGGAGAAAGATACTCAGCCTGCAATCTAGTTTACAGAAAGCTTTGTGTCAAGGCACTGCAGGGCGAATCTTTAAAGCTTGGGCTGCTAAGATGCACCAAATAGGTCTGCCTGCACACCTCATGCAAATGAAAAACAGATTATTGCATATTGCATTATATTTATTCAATTGTATTTTGGTAATGAGGACAATGTATTTGGCATCCACTCACCACACACAGAGAAAAGACAGTCTGAACACACACATGCACATATACAGTCTTCTTTCATGCAGCTGGGGAGAGTATTGAAATTGTGGCCTTACAGCAAATACATAAGCAGCAGCTAACTGTAAAACAAAAAGTAATTTGATCTCACATAGTCCAACTCAGTAAATACAGCTGCTCTTCATTAAATTTTAGGTTTCATTATAAAGAAAGCTGGACAATGAAATGAAGATGAGAAAATTGTGAAGAGAAGAAAGGAGTTTGCTCCCCATTGTTACTATAATCTCATCATTGTCTTTATCAGTGCTCAGAGTGGCAGTTTGGTTTTACTTTCATGTCCTTAAATTATTATTTTCCTCACTTAACTGCTTGTATTGAGTTTGCATGGTCAAGCTTTTGTAGCAAGGGCCTACCAAGGTGGCTTCTGTGAGAAGCTTCCAGAAGCTTCCTCCATGTCCAGCAGAGTCAGTGCCAAGTGGCTCCGAAGGTCAACATGCTGCTGGCCAAGGCTGGGCAGATTAGAAATTACAAATTACAAAATAGTCATTTCACAATTATAATCATGGCCAGATCAGAGTGGGGTGAGAACATATAATGGGAACAGCCCTGCAGACACCAGGGCCAGTGGAGAAGGAGGGGCAGGAGGTGCTCCAGGCATCAGAGGAGCCCTACACCAGAGCAGGGGGATGCCTGAAGGGAGGCTGTGACCCCACGGGAGACCCATGGAGAGAGGCGCCCACACTGGAGCAGCCTGTCCTTGAAGAACTGCACCCCATGGAAGAGTGACCCACCCTGCAGCAGTCTGAGGGGGACTGCTGTGTGACAGACTCACATCAGAGAAGCTCATGGAGAAGTGTCCCCGAAGGACTCCTTGCCCTGAGCAGCAAGAGCAACAACACGTGATGAACTGACCTTAACCCCCATTCCCTGTCTCCCTGCACCTCTGGGGGAGAGGTAGAGCTGGAATGAAGGGAGGCATGAGGGGAAGGTGTTTTTAAGGTCTGTTTTACTTCCCATTATCCTGCTCTGATTGTGTTAGTAATAAATTCAATTAATATCTCTAAATCTAGCCTGTTTTGCCTGTGATGGTATTTGGTGACTGATCTGTCCCAGTCCTTATCTCAACCCATGAAAATAACTCTTGTACTATCTCTCCCCTATCCACCTGCAGAGGGGAGTGAGTGAGCTGCTTTGGTGGTTGCCTGGCATCCAGCCAGGATCAGCCCACCACCACTGATGAAGAAAAAGAATTGTGACACTTGTGAAGAAATAATGAAACACTGCTTACAGACTTTCTGAATTAGTATTCAAAAAATTGGCAGTCTGCTGACCTAGCAGCAACTCCAAGTACAGCAGTGGAGTTCAGCCAGCCTGGCAGCTCAACCTCCATACCCTGACATGGCTCTAATTCTGGTCTGTGGCGTTTTCTGACAATATACAAATCTTGCTTTTTTCTAGTTAGGCCATAACTTGGAAGACCTGAAACGCCAACACAACTTATAATTAGTCTAGGATTGGTAACTAATTTTTTTTTTCTGAGATATTTTTGTAATATTAAAAGACTTCACCATCATCTTATAAGTGGAGCTTTGGCACAAAAAGGCAGGACTACACCCAGACTGCTATATAACATGCCTGTATAATATTATTTTCTAAAGAGAAGCTAAATTCTAGTGTCACGGTCAGAATTATTTTCATTTGGGGATCATATCAAATAAGAAAACAAATTCTCTAAAAAGTAGTCTAGAGCAGTTGCAATGAATATTGAACCTCTCACTTGTGCAACTCCACTTACATCAGTGACACCAACATAAGCCAACTCAACACAGAAAATTACTTAGAACCTTTCTGCTTTCTTTAAGTTGCGTCAAGATTATGTACTTCGTGGTAAGTATACCATCTAAGCAGGCACACAATGGCAGCACTCCGACCGCTTTTGCTTTACAGTGAGTTTGTTCTTTCAGATAAAGCAGCGTTCCTCTGATGGTTTTATTTGCTTACAATAGTGCTGACTTCCATTCCCAGTGGCATTTTCCTAGTACTCAGATGCAGGCCATGAAGCAACTAAGAAATGCTCTGCCCCATCTTAAGATTGCACAAGAAAAAACCCGGGATGTTCTTCTGCTATCTCATATCTGACTCCTTCTAACAGCCAGTGCCAGTGGACAGCCACAACCACCAGAAAGGCAGCCCACACTTGTCTAATAGCGAGGCAGATGCACTTCACTCATGGTGTGTGTACCAGCCTCACTGCAAGCTGGCTGCAAGCCAGGCATCGTGCTAGTCAGCTGCTGGGACAGCAGCTTTAGGGGTCTGAACTGGTTTTGGTTGGGGTAGAGCTAATTTTCCTCACAGTGGCTGGCATGGGGCTGTTTTGGATTTACGTTGAACACAGGGTGGGTAACAGAGAGATGTTTTTGTTCTTGTTGAGCAGAGCTTACATAGAGCTTTCTGATTTTCATCCTGCCATGCTGGTGAGCAGACTGGGCATATATGGGAAGTCACAGGTCCCTCTGTGTCCTCTGCAGCTTCACAAGAAAGAGCACAAGCATGAGACCAAGAAAAGAGAAGCCCAGTTCAGCAAGGACGCTACTGAACAGCTTCATTTAGCACATAATGATTCTGGGAACAGGAAAGAGACATCATCACAGAGAAGAGAGTCATGCATGGCTGCAGAAGACAAAGATCTGTGTTTCAGCGACAGGGACGTACACATAGGAGAGCTCCTGCAAGTACATAGAGCACCTGGAAGTTCATGATGTTCAACCGGTGCCTGCAGGTGCTAATTAATACAAGGCTGATAGCCTGGCAAGCAGGACTCTTACGACAAAGATGAGCGCATCTTTTTAATTACAGTTATTGCCACCGTTTTCCCCCCAGCAGTCCTCAAGACAGCTCCTGATCAGCTTTATGGATGATACTGTGTATTTACCCGTCTTTTCCTCTTCCATCTACAACACCTAATGAAGATTTGATTACATCAGGAACTAACAGTTACCAAAACAGATGCAGGGGAACCACAGAGCATCAGAGCATGTTTTTGGGAAAAAGTGATTATTGATGTGTAGTAACAATCCCAGAATCCAGCTGTCAAGTGTTGGCTCCAGTCTTGTCTGAAGCAGTCCAGGATGCATTGCAGAAAGAGAAAGACATCCATTTTCTAGGCAAGTCTTGGTGCACAAGGAGGTGCCACTTCCTAAAGGAGAATTGCTGGGGATATGGTATCAGACATGAAGACATCCATTTGGCAAAAGAGACCTAGACTAGCATATTGGGTCAGGTGTCCTAGTTCATGTGGTGTGAACCCCTAGCCAAGGTCTCCTGAGAACACACTTCTGCTTCACCTGCAGTGTGTCATATTGAAGTCACATGCCATCATTTTATTTAAACATTTTGGCCTATTGGCTCAAAGAGAGACTACTGTCCATGGAATTTCTCCTCATGCTTTGTAAAATGGTACTTTCCAGCTGTTTCTGGGCAGTAGTATTTGGTATAATGGGCAAAATTTGCACAAACAATAGCTCTCTTGAACTGCAACTGCTTACATGTTGTACAAACAGTGCAAGCTCTGTAGTATCAGGAAGATCTTGGTTTGAAAATCTTAATCTTTGGATTCAAGGTTTCTTACCTCTTGGAACCCCCTTGGGAACTCCAGAGGATGAGGAGTTAGTGAAGCACCACTTTCACCTCTAGAAAAATCAAAGCAAGTCAGTTTACATGGGTCACTTTCCACTAAAAAAGGAATCACTAGCTGAACAGTTATGACACTTCAAGGCATGACTCTGGGGGGAGGCAGAATAACACATGCCTGTCAAAATGAAATTCTCTGCCAAGCAGCACTAGCCCTTGTACAGATCCTTTCAGAGTAGCAGGAAATTCCTCTCCAGACCATCAATTTGCTGGACACTTCCCAGTGCCCAGCTCCATGAAGACTGTCTATATACAGCCCTGAATTTTTCTTCCCTTTGAGGCAGCGTTATTGGAGTTTCTGAGTCACAGATTCTTATGGGCAGCTGTTCCTCATGCACAGGGTTTTCAGGGCCTGCCGCTGATGAGACTTCAAGTTAATGTACAGGCAGTCAGACACCAAAGTGGAAGAAGTAGAAGAGCAGCATGAAAGCATGCTTTGTTAGTTTACTTAACCATAAGATCAGCTTCTGCAATACCTTCCCAGTTCCGTGAATATAGCAATTTTCCCTCTTCAGAGATTCCCAGGTTTTGTCTGCTTGGCCTGCTACTTTGCTGGTTGTCCTCCATGTGCAACTCCTCCAAAGACATGCCTCTCCCCTCCATTTCATTGCACTCACATAGGTTATCACACATATTTGCAGATATCATGTAATGTTCAGCAGCAGTGTTCCAGGAAAGCTCTGGTGCACTTTGAATGTAAATTTTTTGATCCTCATCATTCAAACTTTGTGATAGCACAGCCAAGCACAAAAGACCCCAGCAAAATAGCTGCTGGAGAAATACACTGCCAGATATAGATCTCTATATCAATGCAGTTTGGGTTACTACTAAGTAAATTCAACATGCACAGAAGTACCTTATACAATTAATATTCATCCACAAAGTAAAATTTTTCTTATTATATTGCCAGTTCTGCTATGGCCTGGCCACACAACATGAATTTTAATATTGGCTAGGTTTATATCTTCTGTGTCAAGAAGGATTGCTACAAAACTTCACATCAGAAACATGGCAGTGACTCAGAACCCAGAGAACTGAAAGGGAATATGGAACTCCAGAGAGACTCAATAGGGTTTGGTGAGCTAAGATTAAGAGGGAAAATGGCACATCAAAACTTCACTCTTGCACTAATTAAATGTAATCACAGTTGACAAGTAGCTTTTCTCTCCAGGGACTTCCTGAATCTGTTTTTAAGCTTTAATTCTCAATTAAATCAAAGTACAAACAGTTCCAAAAGGAATCAGAGACAGCACAGTCACTACTGGAACATTAAAATATAACATCAGCCATTGAACACAAATCAACTGATTTCTTATCTGTCTTGTTCTTGTCATGATGAAACCCCCTGTTCATCTCAGTTCAATACCATTCCTTTCCTCTGCTGGCACTCAGTAATTTGCTCCTTTCTTTACAAGCAGCAATGAACTGTGGAGGTAGAATGATTAACTCTTTCATGGACTGAAAGTCAAGAAAATAAAAGCCCTTTCACTGGACATCTTTTGCTCTTGGTCTCTGTCTTTCCTGAGACAATGACTGCCTATGTATTTTCAAATAAAAGAAGGCTAAAGATTATTAAAGTTAAAATGGTTTTAAAGGATACCCTTTTCATAGCACATCTCTTACCTACACAGATGGAAAGTTCAAAGGGCAGACCCTTATTGATTATATTCAGACATCCTTTTATAAATGCTGGGAAATCTCTGCAGTTACTCATGGTTTGACACTGTATATCTGAGGCCTTCATGCTGCAGGTCACCGCAGTAGGATGGGCAGACACACCTTGGGTGGGGATGGCAGATGGGCTGATGCAGACCCAGGACCCTGCTGGGCTCAAACACAGTTCTGGGGAGCAGAGCCAGCACTTCTCAGATCCCTGAATGCATGGCAAAGCCCACACAGCCATGTTGCACAGCGTCAGAGTGAGGCACGGAGCAGATCACTACAGCAGCACATTGCTGGGCAGTGTGACAAAGCTGGGCAAAGCTCCTCCATCTGCTTGACTCATCAGCCCATTCTAGTGCTGCTGCCATCATCCTGCCAATGTGTCTATGCTGATGAAACCAAAAAGCAGACACCAAGCCAAGCTCCCCAAAGCTGCCAGTTATGTCCCTTTAAGACCTTGGTATCAACTCTTGCAAGATTTAAGCACCTCAAAATTTGAACCAAACTTTTATTTGTTAATCAGTAGCTATAGCTAGACAGCTAGGATTAAGCAATTGCACTGTGAATATAGTATGCATGGCTAATCTTTTCTTTCAAGGGAAATTGATGGCAATCCCAAGGTGAATGGGGTGTCTGGGTGAGAGCTACCAGGGTAAAGTCAGCAGAACTGAGCAGTAACTGGGGGAAAGGTAATTCCAGCAGTGAGCCATCCTAGCCACTGACTCAGTGTCCACCTATTCAAAACAGACCCCAGACTCAGATGAAGGGAAAAACTGCAGAATAAAAAGCATAGGAAATGACATATATAACTAATAAATAGGGGTTTGAATATTAAGAAATGAACAGTTATCTAATTGTAACCAATGAATGTTGATTTATATATTATTAAAATGTATGAATAGTGAAAAGTTTTAATAATCTGTGAGCTAGTATTTCATGGGTTACCACCAAGCTCCCTACTTAGAATAAAATTTAGAATAAAAGATAGAAATATCTCACCTCAGTGTGTGAATTGGTGCTGCGCATTGGGTAATGAACTGACATCTGAGACAACAACATTATCCAACCAATTAGTAAAATTAGTGGAACTCATGGAAGGTAAAGGAGTTTGCCCATGTGCAGGAACTTGTGACACTGGAGCTTTCTTCTCTCTTTCAGTGGTGCACCAGAAGGTTGAATGATGACTTCCATAAGGATTTCTGGATTTTTTTTTTTTAATCAGATCACAGCAGAAGTCTATGGTTTTAATTACAGCTGGTGAAGCTGGAGTCTGTATTCCATCCCCTCAACCACAAAGATCTTTTTCCATGAGATTTTGATTTTAAAAATATGTCCTTATTGTTCCTCTTTTCCAGAGTCTGTGTTTCTCTAAGAACAATCTCAAAGGCTTTGTTTAAATAGTAATTTATTTTCTCCTCCAACATATTCTTTTCATTAGAAAAATACTCTGTTATTTGCTACATGATCTGTGTCCTCTGAGAAACTGAGAAGCTCCTGAAAAGTGTGAGTGCTTAGCTCCTCATAAGGGAGGTCCAAGACAGCATCCCTCAAACAGCACTGAGAGGGAACTACGAAAAGGCTGATTGCAATTCCCATCCATCTCAAAAGCAGATGAATAGCTGCTGCTAGAACAAAGCCCGTGCTTGTTGGCAGAACCAACTAAAAAATTCAATACCACAGGCCTGTGATTTTGATTCTTCTCAGAGCACCCTCATGTTTAATACTCAGCCTCCCAGAGTGGAAAAGAAGAGGAAAAGGAGAGTGCTGTATGTCATCAAGGAAGAGAGGCCAGCAGCCCAAGCTTCATTACATGTCTGTGGTTTTGTTGTTTAATGTTTTAGGAAATTCAAGTCAATTGGGCTTCTACAACCAGCAGCCACTCCTTTAATTCAAATAATGAGAAAAATGTCAGGACTCCTTATCTCTGTTAAAGACTCATGTGAAAGGTGGCCAGAAGATATCAAGAAGACAATTATTTAGTTTAAGGGGTGTCTTCCTTTTTAAAAATCCCAAGGAATTTTGTCCCCACTTTTCCAGCTTTCTCCACATCTGTCATGAATGAGTGATTTATGTCACTTAAAGAATCACCATCACAGTTCTTTTTTTTTTAAAAAAAAGGTTTAATATAAATTTCCAAAAACTTTAATAAAGTTCAGTGTAAGGTTCACTGTATTACCTATTACATGAATGAAACAGACAAAGGAAAATAATATTTAAATTGATACATGCATGCATATAAGCACAAAGAAGTACATACAGAGGTGTATACCTGTTAAAAATTCACCTCAAATTCAGTAAGATACTCATGTTAGATGTCTTTGCAGCTCTCAACAGGTGAGGGTTAAGCTTTGATGAAGGATGTATCAAGCCCCAACCCTAATGCCAGGTTTTGGTGGCCCGAATGTTGTACACCACAAAATTGAATTCCAAGAGGTGCTGCAATGGGAGGGAGGTGCTGGGGCAGCTCCTGAGAGAGCTCCAAGAGCCTCATCCAGGGCTGCTGCTGCTTAGGGCTAGATGTAGTTGTCTGTCAGTCTTCCTCCTGGCCATAACCTGGGAAGGAATTCTCCTCAAAAGTCCAGTAAATATGATATTGTTTCATGCAGGCAGATAGAACAGGTAAATAACAAGGTGTTAGGAAAGTTGGTTAGGCAGCAGAATTTCTAAGGAATACTGTCTCTGATAAACTCAGAGGGATCTTATGGCCCATCAAAGGTGGAGGCCCAAAAAGAATTCCTGGGATATACAGCAGCCAGAGTTGGAGGGTAAGGGACCATTAAAATCAAACAGTGGAAGGTTTATTAAAATTAGCATGACAGTAGATTAAATTTTATGTAACAAAAAATGTATGCAACAATGTAATTAAAGCTGGTAGCATAAAGTCAATCCTGAAAAATACCATTTTTTTTAATATTCTAAATTATTTTAATAGGGGAAAAGCAAAAAAAAAATTAAAGAAAACAAAAACTGACATGACTCTGCAAAGTTTAAGGTACAGTGAAGTTTCTCTGTTCCTAAAGATGAGTAAAGTGTGGTTGTTGGAGTGACCATGGAAAGGTACACTAATTAGATCTCACTTTTGAAAGTCTTAATATAACCACAAAACCTTTTTCCAGAAAACTACATCTTAATTCTCTGTCCTTAAGTTGCAAACCTAACAACGGCTAATCATTGCTACTTGGAAACCACAGCATTTTCAGTACCAGAATGTCTCCTGTGACATCTTGCCTCGTCGTGCAAACTTCTTCTGAGCTGATGAATGAAGCCACTACGACTCACAATGCTCCTCACAATGCTTTTCTCCCTTCTGAAAAGGTGAGCATGCAGAAGGCTCAGCAAAAGGAATGTGGGCATATCTCCAGCTCTTGTTTCACCATCAACCGGAACTGAAACAGTGTGAAAATTAGGAAGTGCTCATGTGACCTTAAAAAAAGCAGATGACAAAAATCTGTTTAACACAGAGGGTCCCGAACAAAGGGACACTGATGAAGATGGTGCACAAGTAATAGTCAGAAAAATCAAACTTGCTATTAGCTGATGCTAAGATTCTTCAGTGGGTGATAAACTCTAACAGACAGTTCCTGTTTATTACCCAGTAAGAATTCATCTTTTATCAGACATGTGATAATGATGTATGAATTAATGGTCTTGTAATCCCTAAAGTTACAGCATGCTGTAAGACTTCAGCTAATTATTACCCACTCCAGAGAGGCATTGATTGTTTATTTCAAGGTTGTACAAGCCTGGATGCCTGGTGGAATTCCACAAATGAAGCATCTCAACTGTTAAATCTTTTTACTATTATACACTTTAGCAAACAAAGGAATTAGTGTTAATTTGCCAAAATTATACATATTTGTTACATAGTTCTTATTAATCAGTGTCCTATCTTCTAGTGGTTAATGATTCTCTTGCTTCCCATGCTAATTATTCTGCATGCTCAGTCTTTCTCTTCTTTTGAGTCAGTGGGCTTCTTGGGTTTGCGGTCTGTGAATTGGTGGTCTCAGATTCCCCTGCAGGAATTACTTTTTACCCAGTCAGGGCTAATTTCAGCACAGTTGCTGAGCTAGCTTTATTAGTTTCTCCCTTATCTTGGGAGTTCTACCAGATGTCACATAAATTCTGCATTCTTTGTGTCCAATATCTGTGAACATCCTTTCTTCCCAAGCCTTGTTAAACCTCCCCCTAGATCTGAGATCACTGAAGCATGTCAAGTCCTAAATTTAAACAAGGATTTATTTTTCTGATACATGGGCATCATTTAGAGTTTGCTTGTTAGCTGCTATCTGTTTCACAGATTAAATCTCCCTTCTTGTTGATTAGGCTTGAAAGTACACAAAAATCAAACATAAAAGAACATCCTTTCTTAAGAAAACTTTTACATATTCCACATGTTGCAATAAGACAGTACATCAAAGATTAATATAAACCTTTGCAGCTGTTTTGTTCTTATCATTTCACCCTTTGGGGACTCAGTTAAATGCACATTGTTATAATGGTGTGTTTTCTAGAAAAATGGTCCACAGGATTATTTCTACCACCAGCTCCTGTGAACTGCCAGGTAACCCCTTAAATTGATAGGGTGTGACCCCAGCTCCACTTGGACATTTTGTCAAACCTTACCTTATCAACAGGTAGGCTTCCCTTGTGCCCCTCCCATGCACTTTGATACCCTGCTAATGTGATGTAATTTCACACTACCCTGAATACAGGAAGAAAAAGAGAGGAATTTTTACATGCCAGAGTTAAAAGAAGAAATAATTAATTGTACTATAGTGTGGTAGGGCTTGACATCCTTAGCTAAGAACAGAAAAGGAAGGGATCACAAAAAGCCTTCCCAAAAGGTATTTTAGACCTGAAAGAAATTAGTTACTTCTCTCTTCCAAAGTATAAACCGTGGTTAAACATGGGGAGGAGAAATTAATCAAAAAATATAAAATCCACTGCCTACACCATAAGAAATAATTTGAAATTTTGAGAGGAATAGGAGCGTGCAGAATGTACAGACATTGCCGCCAGGTAAGACACCACACAAAAGTATAAATATACAGCCCATCTCTGCAGCTTTGAGCCTGTAAGCAGCCAGCAATCCATTCAAAACCTTTAATAAAAGCCAGGGTTCCTGACTGTAACCTCCCTAGAGTCACTAACACATTGGTTTGGCACAAGCACTTACAAGAATGACAAATTTTACATTTGTCAAAATGCAAAACATCCTTGCACAAAGGGAAGATGAGAGCCAAAAGCATGGAAACCTTTCCACCACCCTCTTGCCCAAATCTGGACACAAGACAGTGGCAAGCAGACAAGTCAGTTCTTTGTTCTTTTTCCTAGAGCACACGCTAGCACTGCTACAAGACAGCTGCAAGCTGGAAATCAAAAATCAGCACATTCACATTCATCCACTCAGCCAGAAGTCAAGCTGGAAATGTTCACTCATTCCTGGATATTTAAAGGCAGCATCAAGGCAATTGGAGAAAAGCAAAAATCAGAGGTGGAATTGAGTGTGTGCTGGTTCTCTCTTTATAGAGAGAATGGTAAAATAAATCAATTAAACAGTGGATGTGCCAGGCTGAGTTTCAAAGGCTAAGCCATGACATCTTTTTTGGTGGGGCTTTTAGAAAATGTTTCCAATATATTTCCTAATGGCTGCAGGGCTGCTCTAAAGCCCAAGTAGAGAGCTTTCCTATTGACATTAATAAAATATGTTGATAAAATGGCAGGGTTGTTGTGATTTCTCTATCACAGGAGGGGTACAAGGTCAAAATCATCATGACCCTTTACTGTGGAGGATTGCATCATTTGCTGGAGGATGAGAAAGGAAGAAAATGGGAAAGCAATGCTCTGGTCACCATATGCTAGTGGGAAAGAATCCTAGGCAGACCCCAGCCACCGTGTGAAAGCAGACAACAGACCCATGCTGTACCTTACTGCTGCCTTTCCATGATCCTGTTTTCAGTAAAGTTTATGGGAGAGACATATTAGAAAATCCCATGATAAAACATCAATGAAAAATTTCTGGTATACTCACAAATAGAGAGATCACAAGCCACTTGTGCCATTGTCAGGATCTCCACAGAAATACCACTGGTATAATCTTTAAAACTTCTCCTAACTTACCCCATTGCTACTACCTATGCACTACACTTACAAAGTCTAGGCCCAGGCTAGAAACCTAAAAGAAGGTTATTTTCCAGTCAGTGTAGCTCCGTCAGTACAGTTTAGTACCTTTGAAAGACCACTGATGTCTAAACTGAAACAAAGCCAGCTAAGCTGGTTGAGCTGTGGGTAAGCAAACACAGTTAGGATTATTCCATTGTGCTGATGAGCAAACACAGAGGAAGAACAGTTCAAGATCTACCCTCCTGCTCCTATAATATTGTCTTGCTGGTAGTGTAAATCAGATATCCAGCAAGTAGTCACCAAAAGGCTGCTCTGAACCGCATAACTCACAGCTTAACCACCCACAGGCACCCCCCTGCTCGTGCCCTGGCTGACATCAGGGCTTACCTGCACCCAATGAAAGGTCTGGCCACTCTCTTCTGTCTTTCGGCTACAGGGCAAAGTCACAGAACGTGATTTAGTAGTAGTAGCCAATAAACTTGTACATAACACTTAGGGTAATTTTGACATGCAGAGGCAGTGCTCAGACACAAAACTTTCTAAGTGTCAGTTTGCAGGACATGGTGAGGTATCATGACCAAAAAGTCATCAATGTTTTCCAGGTGAATTCCTGTGAGAGTCTGAAACTACAAGCAAGAGATACAACAAGAAAATTCTGTAGACAGAATTTTCATAGATTTTTATATTTTCCTCTCATTATCAGTTTAATTACTTTATATTATTTTGGAATTTTTATCAGTAATGGCACTTAGACTACATTTTAAATATTCTGGAATAGACAGCCTCAAGTCTAGAGGGTAAACACGCTGTTTTCTATATTAACAAAACACTGTTGTTTTTTCCCAAAGAATAGCAAAGAGAAACAGAGAATGGAAAAATGCAAACTATAATGTCTTCATGGTTTAGATGTCCTGATACCTTGTTATTGTCATTTTCTATGCTCTGTCATCTCTGCATCATTGGTATCCTCCTTGGGAAGAAATATTCATCATGATTATCTATTTGCCATAAAACCAGCTTCCCCACAACTGGTATTTGGTATCACCCACAGATACTTTTACGAGATTCTGGTTAGGCTTACTAACTACTACAGTTTTCTATCTTTGGCCATATTCTGTTGTCCTAATTTCAAGTATGCAATGCGTATAGTGTTTACATTTTGCTCCATTACAGGCAGTTAGAGTTTCACAATCAATTACAAAAGAACATGAGTAACATATGTCATAAAATATTCAGGCTAATTGTGCTCCTTTGTTTCTTGTTACCTTTTATAACTATTCTCTATTCTCAGCTACATAATTTTAAGTACTTTGAGGACATAATTTTGAGACTGGTGACAATCACAGTTATGTTTCTTTTTGTTCCTTGAGTGACTCAGCCCTCACCCCTGGCTTTCATCCTATCAAGAATTGGCTTCAATTCCACTTTCCTCAATATGGCTCCAATGTTGCTGAGTATGCAAGTTAACTAACTGGGCTGTGCACATCCTCAAGTGATGTGGAATGCCAAGTTGAATCCCAGCCCTCAGCACAAGTCCCAGTTTGTACTTGACAAGCAGCCCTGTGAAAGAAACAGAAAGTGGAAAGGGTGACCTGTTAGATGGAATTGAGGTGTCTAATTAGTGCATTTACTGACAGATTCCCAGTCTGCCTTCATGCATGACACTGCCTCTGTAGCACACAGGTGCCCAGGCTCCCTGTATTATGTCCCTTCTCCCTGGTGACCCCATCCTATTTATCCACCCTCGACTCTCTTTTTTGTCAAAGATTTGTCAATTTCCTTCATTGATATTAGAAAAGCTTTTTGATCTCAAAAGTTTTCTTAATTTTCAGAGGACACGGGAAGAAGTTTGAGACTGCCAAGTATATCAAAACAGATTACAAGACACCAGTGCTATAGTTAAGTCTGCAAATAGGTATCTCTGTCTCTGCCAGGAAAAAAAGTATAATATAGGAAGTCTGCTATATTGTACTTAAAAATCACTCCTGTTCCACCAAAATATCTCTGGTATTAGTAAAAGAAATCTGCTTTCCTATTCTTCCTACAGATGAACAAAGCCACAGGTACAAAAACATAGTTTTTGTTTTTACAGACCAGAAGAGTCTGTAGCACAGAATTAGTAAGAGATATCATCAACATGTATCTCTTGCATAAACTTGCACCATAGTTATCTAATTCCTAATTTGGCTAAGAGGCAGCCAAGAAATGAGATCTCAAAATTGGCAGTTGTCCCTTATTATTAACAGACTATCTACTTAAATACCCACCAGCTGCATGTATGACTTGTGGACTGGAAGAGTGAAAATTTCCCAAATATATAGCTACTACCTAAAAGGAAAAATAAAATAAAGCCAAAGATTAGACAAATATGTATTCAGATTATTACTTATATTTCAGATTTACTTTTTTTTTTTGCCAGGGAAATCAGACTTCATTAAGCTCTCCCATACTCTATATCTTAGTTTTGTGTTTTATAAGCTGTAGTAATAATTTTGTAGTCAAAACACTGCTCATAGAGATATTGCTTCTGTCTTGCAAAGGCTAGTTCTTTTGAACAAAGGAAAGAAATGTTTTTATAAGGTTTAATTATGCTCTGCTGTGCTTTTCAGATGTTGAAGTGATAAATAAAGTGAAGTTGAAAAATAGGGGAGAAATAAACCCCTATTTGGGTTACCCAAAATGGGTAACCCAAAATGGAAGGGGGGGGAGGGCTGGTCCCTTTCACAAGTCAGAGTCACCAAAGCTGAGTTCTCCTGTTTGTTGGCTTGACTCTTAGTCCCTCTCTTGCTTCTTACCTCTTGGCTCTACTGGCAACAGTGGCTACCCAAGAAGCTGCATTTCACAATCAAAAACTTTTTCAGAGTGAATTTTGCAGCAGTAACAGCCAGACGATGCCATTTTCAGTGCTTGTTTTTGCCCCTGCAACACACCCATGTGAACAGCAGAATCGACAGCTATGGAGCACAGAAGGAGGAGGCGAGACAGCAGAGTTTGACTTGCCCAAGGGGGCTGCTTGCTCTCTGCTGCCTACAGTAGAACATCATCCCTCCAGGAGTTCCAGCCGCTGACAAATTACCAGCCCCTGAGCAAGTACCAGCCGCCAGAGCTGCCAGCTGCACTCAGACAGAGCTGCTGCCACCAGAGAGATGGATGGGAGGGCAGGGCTACCCTCCTTCCTCTGTCTCCCCACATAGTGCGGGTCACTGCCAGCTGGAGTCTCCGTCTGTGCCTGGGGTCAGTGAGATTTCAGCATCTTACTGATGTGTTTCACCTCTTGCTGTTCTGGGGGTTTTTGGTAAACTGTTATTTTTTCACTTACATCTACTCATAGTTGCTTCTTATTGGTGGAAAGGGATTGGCTAAACTACAGGGAAGGTAATTCACTTTAGACTGTACATACCCTTGACTTGTCTTCAACCAAACCCACACCTCCTTCAACAAAGTTTTGTGAGAAATGCTACTCAAAAAACCCTTCAAAAAAATTTAAAGGGTTTATTAAAACCTTATTAAAAATACAACACAAGACTGAATAGAGAAAATATTATGGCGCTGACAGCAGAGGATTTTTCCCACAGTGTGCTCATCCACACAATGGAAGTTTCACCTTTTAATCCTTTAGCCCCTCCCAAAATTTTGTCCATCAACTCCTTCTTCACTGTCCAGTGGCAGAGTTTGCTTCCTTCAATCTTGATTGAAGGTCAGGTGTTGCCATAGTAATAAATCAACCCTGTCAAATGTCCCGAACACAGGCCACCCCCTGAAAACAATGCAAGGGGGGTAAAACATAACTCTGAGTCTATAAAACTTCTCTTAGCATATATCTATATGATATTTGGCTTTTAATTGTGAGAGTCAAACATTGCATTACTCACCTATCGCAATTTGACTCTTAGGAAAAAAGGGACAAGACCAGGCTAACGAGGTGATATTCAATTTCTTCTTAAAAACTGACCACTTAAGAAAGGTATCTGCTGGCCACTTTTTGGGAAAAAAAAATTACTTGCTCTTATGTGTGAATCGTTGGAATACACTGTAAAGATGGCTTTCTTTGACATGTACAAAAAGAACCTTGCACAGCTTCTTTCTGATGGGATTCTGATGATGGAGAAAATATCTTTTGAAAAAATACTATAAATGTTCTGGAAATGCCACTACTGTGACCATGAGGACACAGAACTGGATGGACAAGAAAGGACTTCAAATTCCACTGAACTGAGAATCCAAAGCTCCAAGGCTTCAGTCCAATATGAACATTTTCAGTAAACTCCACCATGGCTACCTAACTTAAAATCTGCCTTAGTCATAAACTGTGAGATTTAAGAAAAACTGTGATGTTGAAACCAGAAGATAATAGAAAGGTTATCAATGGAAACCCATCAGAAAGGATAATGCTAAAAATTTAAAAAGTGTTTAAAACAAATAAATAAAGCCCAGGTTCTGAAAATCTAACAGAATTAAAAGATATATATGATACACAGCATGCTTTGACATATTGGGAAAAGAAGTAAGAAAAGACAATGAATGTCCAAAGAACATTATACTTCCTTAAAATTCTGATAATTTATATATTTTCCCAGATTAAGAAATGTTTATAACATTTTTTTATTGTATTGCATTGCATTACATTGGATTGTATTGTGTTGTATCATATTGTATAGTATTGTATCTTTTGAACGCATTTTATCAAAGGATTTTATATAGGGATTTTCAGACCTATGGTGACTGAGTTTGCAAGACCACTAGTGAGTCTCAATAAATGAAGCCAAAGTGTCTAGGAAGGTATGTCCTGATGTTGTCCATGATATGCCTGGAAACCTCCCTTAACACTTTCATATTGAGTGCCAGCTCTCAGTGGAGATTCTCCCTGACTTTGCAGCCTTCAACCTCCAGATTATGAAGAAAACAAACTAAACTGGCCAATCCCACCTACCAGCACAGTAGAAAAAGTAATCTGATGCCTTGGGAAGACATTGATATCAGTAAATTTGCTTCTCAGGCTGTTGGTCTAGAAACAGGTTTAACTGAGTCTGTGAACTAGCTTGGCTGTCTAGGCTAATATTTAACAAGGAGAGTAGTGTGAGCACTGATGTAGTCTCCAAAGGATTAAACAAATGGCAAGGCACTAAGGACCCTTTGAGTCTCCCACTGTCACCACACATGCTCTTGCTCCAGTCTATTAGATAAGTATGTTAGAAAGTTAGTACATAAATCCACACTTGGGTATTGACCTGATTTCTAGAAAGGTTCAGTGCAATTCCCACTTTGATCCCAGTACAGCCGGCTCTTTTCATCTCACTGCTAAGAGTGGGGGCTTTATAAAAGAAGCAGCAAATGTAATGAGATCATCAGCAGGAAAAATGCAACATATTTTATGTAACAATATTATAGATCAATGTTGCAATCATTGGTGGGTTTTTTTGCATTTTAACTCAGGTTAAAATGCAAGGGAGAATAAAATATTACCCAAAATGACAAGACACTCTGGCAAGTGCACCTGTATAGACAGTTCTCCCTGCTGCCATCTGCATTCCCTTCTGTATCACCATTATCCTATATTCAGGTAAACACTACCCTTATTCTTTTATAAATTATTTCTCTCTCTTTTTTTTTTTCCAGTAAGACTATCAAAGGAACAAGCAGAGCTAGAAACTGTAGAAACTTGTGCCATCAGGTATATGGAAATGGGTCAGGAATGCACAGACAAATCTTCAAGTGCTGAGAAATGAATAAGCAGGTAACATAAAGGCTTGTGGAGGACCATGAAGAAAATGCTTTCTCAGAGTTGTTAATTCTGCATATTCTTTATGTTTCAAACTGCATTCTCAGCAGTGGCAGCATATTTTTTCCAAACATATCTTACTTCTGGATATGAAACATGAATACTACTATCTTAATCAAAATTACCTGCATTTGTTTACATTTACAAGGCTTTTAAAATACACTGCTATAGAGAATTTAAAGACTTGCCAAAACAAGAACATGGATTGTTCTAAAAATAATCTGATGCAAATGGCTTATGAGAGAAAGTTCTTTGTGAATGTTTTTTACATTCACAAATTGAGGAAACATCATCTAAGGCTGCCACAGTAAGAACACTGGTTTGCCATGCAATTATATTTCTTGTAATATGTTTAATTGCCTTTCAAATAAAACTGTATTTAATAGTCTTCTTTAAGTAATGATTACTATTTCCTGTAGTCACAACTATAGGAAATGGACAGTGACTTATCCACATGTAGCCATGGAGTCCAAATAAAACTTTAAATAACATATAATACACAATATAAGTAATGCTACAAAAGAATACAATAATAAATAAGTATCAGAATCAGGGGCTACCAATCAGTTTTCCCACAAAAGGCATCTTTCAGTGAAAAATTAGCATAATCCCTACTGCTCAGTTAAGGCCTGTTGAAAATGTAAACAGGAAGCAAATGTTCAAAGAACAGTAACTCTGAGAAATGCTTCATATCAACTCTAGTCTTCTGAAGTTGGCAGTACTCTGTCTTATACCTGTTCTGAGGAACATTTTTGTCCTGATATGTAAGTTCCAGTTATGCCTTTAAAATTCCGTCCTTTAAAATGTTCCATACTTGTCATAAAATTATTTTGGCTTATTTACATCCAATACCCTGTAAACCTATTCATTACAATGTTGCTAATACTGCATGAATCTTCATATTGCTGCAGATGTGAAGTTTATTCCTTTCTATGTCCCTGATCCAATCTTAGCTCCAAGGCATAAGAATCCCTTGGGCTCTTTTGTATGAAGGATCTAAGCAGCTTAAAAAGATACATTTCTTTTGTGGTTCCACCAATTCATATTCATAATTTTCATTCTCTGAGGAAATTTACTATAGGTTGGTTTTGACCCAATACTCTATTTATGAGGTTCCCACAGAACACCATATGAAAGTGCTGGGATACAGGGAAGGGAGATAAGACATTTTTCTGAGGAAACTGAAAACAAAAATAGTATTGTCCTGAAAACTTCTGTGAGGAGACAGTTAAACTTAGATTGTTTTGAGGGGATGGTGGAGGGGGTGGGTGTTCTTCCTTACACTTAATGAAGGCATTCATAAACAACTATTGTAATATGCTGCCAAATATTTACATATCTGTGGTAAGCAAATTGTAATCCACAGATCCAAATTTGCTCAAAAGAATCCCACTTTGAAAACAGAAAGGTCAAGTGCTCCAAGTGAAGTCATAGGAATGCTTTTATACGACACAGAAATCTAAGTGATTGCTGTGACCTGATGAATTTATCTTTTGTATGGCACATGTCCTAGTATTAGTCAAAAAACCTTGTTGACAAATGCATCAGTCATAAGGAAAGATATTAAGAAACGCACACTCTGTCCAGAGATAGAGCTGGGTAGCTTAACAGGGTCTGTACAGCTACACAGAAAAAAGAATGTTGCCACCACCATGAGCATTATGTGAACAAGTGCACTGCTCCCCTGTATTGAAAAAACAAGTGCTGCAGATTCAGCTGCTTTCATGTTGCAGTTTCTCTGCTACCTCACCCTCCGACCTCTTTACCAATCAACACTACAGCTACAACATCCACCTCCAAATACTCCTCTCTTTTGCAAAAAAATAAAACACACTTGTTGATTCTCCAAGACTAACTGGTCACTTTTCAGACTCTCTCTAGCAGGACCTGTGGTCATAGCACAACATAAGTACAGACTGGTCTTGGCTTAGAAGATTCCAAAAATACAGAGAAAGCCAACAAGGCAAATTAAGGCAATCTTTTAATTGTTAGATACAAAAAATAAAGTACTAGACCGGACAAAAATTCCCTATAGTCTGAATGACCCTATCTGACTCCTCTTTAAACATAGGAAGGAAAAAAAAAAAAAAACCCACAATCGGGATTATCTAGAGAAGTAGATATACACTATAGCAATTTTTCTCAGGAAAATAATTGACAGGAAGATACATGGCCAAGTAAAGCAAATAATCTATCCTCTTATTGCATTAAAAAAAAAAAAACCAACCACAACAACAACAACAACAACAACAAACTTAGCATTATTTAGATCAGTGGTCTCCACTGATAAATTTTTCAGGGCACAGCAATTACTTAGATTTCTGTGTAACATAAAATGATTTCTACAACTTCACTTTTTTTGTGCATCCTTATTGGTAAAGCATTTCTGAGCACACACAGCTAGTGTACATATACTTATTTTATCAGTTGTATACATAGATTACTGAAGTTCTAGTATTTCCTTCCTGCACCCCATTAGATCATCTCATGTGGGCCCACTTTGGACACCGATTTAGTAAACTGTAGTGCTTTGGAAGACAGAAACATCCAAACATGGGCTTCTTCCTTGCAATGTTGCAGAAAAGCGTTGGATGGAGAAATCTCTAATACCTATGACCAGATATATTTTTCCAATCACAACTAAGACTATCAAACCACAGATTATATTCTGCACACTGATTTCAGTTTTAAAGTAATGCAGTCATTAGAGAAATTAAACTAGTAGCTGAGCTAGCCACTGGGTAATCTATTGATGAAAAACTATTTAAAGCACCATCAGAAAACAAGGTACAAAAGTACTAAAGTATCTATTAAAAAGAGATCTCGAGAGTTGAAAATGAGATATGAGAGCATAATGTGAGGATTTGCACAAGGAAAATACTACGCAGAATAGTCCATGAACTGACATGACTTTTGGGAGCACAGTAAACTCTGAGGATTGAAAAGAGTTTGGACAAGACTGGTGCGTCACTGGCACAACAAGGAAAGGAAATTGAGAAGCACTGGCCAGGATCAACATAGCCAGCTTCACTGAGGCACTTATTCATCACAGTTATAGAGATTCACAACTCAGCATACCTTAAATTACACCATAGTAATAATAATGCTAATATTAGAATATGTATAATTATAATAATAATAAACTATTATCTTGCTGTATCTCAGAACAGGAGTTCACAATATTTTCAGTAGTACACAGGAAAAGAACATGAAGACCCTGTAGTCTAGTCATCCTCTACATTTCTTTTGGTCCCTACAACGGAGGCAAGGTACTCAAATGTCAGCGCTACAGAAGAAAATAGCAGGGATAAAGTACTGGCAGACTTTTACTGTCCTTAGGTGAAAGCCTAAAATTATATGCCATAAAGTAGTCCTAGGTAATTTAGAGAAGAATTGGTGGGAAAGATGGTCACTCTGTCTTCTGTTGGACTGCACTCTGTATATGTCTAATAGCAATGTATCTCCACCAAAGCGTTTCAGGAATGCTACACCTCAAGTCTCTTCAGAGGGCAGATGCCCTTCATCAGGACACCTCCTTACAGTCTGTCAAAGGAGTTTCTGGAACCCTGCTCAGATTCCCAAACCACTGATTTCCTGCTTGCCTCATCTGCCAAGTTCTAAGCACCCACGTTCTTGAGGAATTCACAACCTGCAACGAGAAACAACACCTCTAAGACAATGGAAGCAGTATGTTTCTGCTTTACAATGAATGTTAATCAGACAAGACTTTTTTAAAAGTGTATCCCTCACACCAGTCACCCATTTGCTCAGAAGGCAGCTTGTTTGTGATGCTGCTAAGCAAACAACAGGACGTCCAAAATCACCATCGTCTTTTGAAGCTGTGGCTTCTAAGGATGCACATATTCTTTTGCTCCTTGTGATACAATCATAGGGAGTGTCTTCCTTCAGTGGGTCCCTGACATTACAAATATCGCAGGCTAGAAAGGGTCTCCAAGGCAGTTTTTCATGAATCTCATGGTACTTTTGAAAGGACTAACCTCTTAAAGGATAAGATTATGTGCAAAATGGCATGTAGAACTAGCTCATTATCATTGGATTAAGAAAAATGTGCAGGTATTTCCTTATTCCTCCTGTTCTGTGAAGCTCTGCTTTTCAGCGCAGCGAAAGAACTGTTTTCAGACAGCTGGCAAATAAATTTATAATCGGCAATTGGACGTTCTCTTCCCTTTCGTGGCAGTGTTTTTTTTTACTTTCCATCTCACAGAACGCCTGGATCTTGCAGGCAACTTCAGGTCAAACAAAAAGAAAGAAACACCCAATAGAACCATATATATATATATATATATATATATATAAACTATTTTTAGTGTTTTGAGACGCGCGGAGGCACCCCGTCCTTCGGACACCGCGCGGTCAGCAGCGCCCGGCCAGCCAGGAGCGCTGCGCAGCCGGGGCTGCCGCGCTCGCTGACGTGGCCCCGGGCAGAGCGGCGGCGCCGGGGCCGGCCGGCCCGCCCGGAGCCGCAACGGCCGGGGCGCGGAGCGGCAGCACGCATGCCCCGCAGGGCGGGCAGAGCCAGGCGCCGCGGCCGCCGGCCGGGCTGGGCTCCTCCCTCTCCCTCCCCTTCCTCCCCCTCCTCCTCGTCCTCCTGCTCCTCCTCCTCGCCGTCTTCTTCTTCCCCCTCCCCGCCCACCCGCCTCCAGCGCTTTCCCGCCGCCTGCCTTCCGCGCACGGCGGGTCCCGCCTCGCGCCGCTGCCGACACGGCCGCCGCTGCCGCTGCGGGAACAAAGGAGCGAAGCGGCGGCGGCGCGGCCGCCAGCCCCGCAACCCCCGCTCTCTGCGCAGCCACACGGAGCTATCCGCGGCGTGTTCTCCGGCGCCCGCCGCGGGGTTTGCGGCACTCGCCGGGAACAGGTGGGTGAGGGGCGGCGGGCTGGGCTGGGCTGGGCTCCGCGGAGCCTCCGGCCTCCCCTTGGGCGGCCTCGTCGCGCTCGGCCTTCGGCGGGGCCGGTGCGGGGCAGCGCAGGCGGCGAGACAATGAGGTTCCCGTGTGTGCGGGCGGCGTGCGGCCTGCCGGCGGCGGGGCCGACCGTGACTCAGGCGGTTGCGAGAAGCGGCCCGGCCGGACGCCCTCGCCCGCTGCCACCGCTCCGCAGCCCGGCAGGCTCGCGGCTCTTTTGTGTCCGGCTGCCGGCGGAGGCGGAGGGAGACGCGGCTGAGACGCGCGGCGCTTTGTCCGAGCGCCGCTGCGTGCGCCCGCCCGGGGAGCGCCCCGTGCCCGTTCGGATCCCCCGCACCGCCTCTGGGCGAGGGAGCGGCGGGGGACCCGCGCGGCGCTTGTGCGTCCTCCTTTTGTTCTGCGCTTCTGGTGTTGAGCGTGATCGCCCTCGGGAGGGAGGATGTGGCGGCCGTGCGGGGGGTAGGTCAGAGCGCCCGTTGCTGACGCGGAGCCCGGGTTTTCGGGCTGGCCTCCGCGCGCGGCGGGGCCTCGTTTTTGTCGTTGCGCCGCCACTGTCAGCTCGCCCGGCGGGATGGCGGCGGCCCGGCCACGGCCGCGGGCACGGAAGGGTGACTGAGGTGCGGCCCGACTCCACTGACGGGATTTACCCTTCCCTTCCTCCGAGTGGGCTGGTGACGGCGGGGAGGGGGGGCTGGTGGAAGGAAATCTTCTTCCATTACCTCTTCCCCTCCTCTGGAAGAGGAGCGGTTGGGTGTAACCCTACCGGCCCCGGGTTGCGGGGCGCGCTGCTGCAGCAGCGATGCTGGGGCGCCGATCGCGGCCGCCGCCTTTTCTGAGGTGCGGGTCGGCAGCCGCTCTTCCCGCTGCCCCCTGGAAGGGAAGGGCAGTCGGATTTCGCCGGCGCCTCCTCACGCCGGGGCCGGCGGCCTGCGGGAGATATAAATAGGCGCTGACTTCAGCGGGCGGCCCGGGCCGGCGCGGCGCCGCCTGACAGGCGGAAGCGCAGGCGCTCGTCCGCCCATGTGACCGACCCGCGGCGGCGTTTCTTAGATTTCCTCTATTATGTTTCCTCTAGGTGGGTCAGGCTTTTATTTTCCTAGCTCCCTTGACTGTTCGGCTTGTTTTGTTTTGGCTTGTTTTGTTTTGGCTTGGCTGTAAAACTGTATCAGAGTAAGTGTGAAGTCCCGTTGTAGCCATAAAGTACGCTGTTTGTACCTGGAAGGTGTTGTAAAGCTATAAATAGTACGGCTATTTATACCTGGAAAATTAGATCCTGTGACCACCAGCAGACAGGGTGAACTTTACTTGTTTACTTTCTCCTGGTTTTGGTTACTGTCATCCCAGAAGTTTAGTTCAGCTAAAGGCACCTGTCAGTTGCAGTTGTACTAGGGAAACGTAAGTTTACTACTTGCTCTGTGAGCTCTCCTTTAATTAGAAGCATTTTTCTTTATACTGTAACAAATTCACTTCTGGCATTTTTGACTTCTAGCAAGTCTCAGCTGTCAAGTATCCTCTTGCTGTGACAGTTTCTGAATAGAAAAACAGCAATGCAACATTTATACTAAAATGTCTTCAGATGCCATATGCGCATCTTCTGCTAAATTTAAATTTTAGTGCAATATTATTACATGTCTTCAGTTTGTAGCATATGCATGATTACTGTGTTCCAGTTTTATTGCCCTTGGGAGTCAAGGATTTGGCTGCTATGCAGTTTTCTACTAACCTTGCTTTTCAGTTGTTAACAGGCAGTGAAGGTGATGACATTATTTCTAACATGCTTAGCACTGACTGGCTCTGGGGGACTTAGAAGTCTTGACACAACCTAATTAGAGAAGGGTTTTTTCCTTTTGTAAATATGTAAGCTGTGTAATAGAACATACACAATAGTTTGGAGTTGTTATCTCCCTTGGAAGAGTGTTGTGAGAGTAACTGTGCAATTAGCCTCAAAATTATGTGAGATCAGCGTTGAAGAAGCAGGGTTTTTCTTCTGGAGTCTTCTGCCTCTGTTGGAGTCCAGCAATATAAATTATGTTATTTGCCAGAACTGTTTTGTGGGTATGAACTTAGTCTTACTTATTCTGCATATCCCTATTAGTGCCCAGAAGCTAGTACTTAAGGAGGTTTTTTTGGCTGTCAAATTAAGTTAACCTACACATGCAGTTCAGTGCTCAGCAAGTATATTATTTCTCAGTATTAGTATAATAACACTTTGTCTTGTCTTAAAGGTTCATAATGATGTTACTTAGCAATAAATTGGATTCTTGAATGGTATATTAATGTTCATATAACCCTCTTTAAGAATGGTGACATCACTCGATGTGGCACGTGAGCACACATACTTACACTTTTAACCCTGTAATTGATTTTGATGACATGCCAGGTCCTAATGCGGTTTTTGGTTTTATTTACAGCATCGAGATGACTCAGGAGACAAACCAGACCCCAGGGCCTATGCTGTGTAGCACAGGATGTGGATTTTACGGAAATCCTAGGACAAATGGGATGTGTTCAGTTTGCTACAAAGAACATCTTCAGCGACAGCAGAATAGTGGTAGAATCAGCCCAATGGGTAAGGGTGTGGGAAATTCTTGGGCGTTTCTATATTTCTTTAGAAATTAAATACACAGAGGATTATAAAGAATATTAGAACATTTTTTGGAGAACTTCTGAAAGCTGAACTGAAAGAATGAATATTCAAAGAAAATACTACTTAAAGCACAGTAAAGATAAAAATAATTTCTGTGTAATGTGTTCTGGTTTTCTTGGCATTCAATCATAACTTGCTTTCCTACTTAGCCACTTCTGTTAGCATTTTCTAATGCAATCTGTTTTTTGGTTATTAAGTAAATGTGTCTTTAAGTAAAAAGTAATAACTAGTAGCATTGAAAATTATATGCAGGCAGTTCATAGCTGTGTAGGAGACTATTTGATTCATGTGTTTTCTTCAATTTGTTCATAACTTGTCAATTTCTTGTTACATAGGAACAACCAGTGGTTCAAACAGTCCTACCTCAGACTCTGCATCTGTACAGAGAGCAGACACTAGCTTAAACAACTGTGAAGGTGCTGCTGGCAGCACATCTGAAAAAACAAGGTAAAATTAAGGTTGTACTGTGACAGTGGAATGGCTGTGAGTGTGCTGGAAGGCCTGCAGCAATCTTGCCCTGTTGCAG
The DNA here is from genome assembly GCA_003676055.1 of Chloebia gouldiae. Lineage (NCBI taxonomy): Eukaryota > Metazoa > Chordata > Aves > Passeriformes > Passeridae > Chloebia > Chloebia gouldiae. The sequence continues at coordinate 1,014,386 of QUSF01000036.1, read as the reverse complement.
TGAGTGTCTGCAGAGGAAAAGGAACCTGACAGGGCCCTGTGAATCCATGTAAATTGAAAAATCATTCAGATATTTGGTATTGTAGGGCTGCAGTAAAAGGAGTGGGTTTTTTTTATCTACAGGATTAATTTATTACAGGCTTACCTGTTCTCTTCTAAGGAAACAAAAATATAATAAAGAAGTGTATTTTGAAGATAGTAGAAGCATAGGTCAGGAAAATATATCAATAGTGACTGAACCAGTAGTTCATTAATGGGTCTGAACAGTTCAAGCTTTTCTTATTAATGTAAAACTGATGTAAATTATGTGTTTCACTGTGCTTAAACAGAAACGTGCCTGTTGCCTCTTTGCCTGTAACACAGCAAATGACAGAAATGAGCATTTCAAGAGAGGAAGAATTAACACCGAAAACAGTGACTGAGCCAGGTATGTTCTCAGAGTGACGCTGGACACAACCAGTGTCTTAACATGAGTGCAGGGGTTGTTTACTTTGAGTAACCATCTCCTGTTATGGTGGTGGTCTTAAGTTTGAGTACTATCTCCTCAGAATCAAGAAAAAGGACTAGTTCCAGAACAGCTTTAAAATTTATGTTAATTGTTAGTAAAAGCATTGACACTTATGAAGGTGTTTTTAGATCCCCAAAATTTGTTTTTAAAAGTGAGCACTCTAAAATCATGGCAAGGTGTTCTATTTGAAGTTGAACTGTTGGGATTCTTCCGTGTGTTACCTAGCAGAACAGTTCCAGCTGACTCATGGCAGTCAAAATGGCTTTGTTGTATTTGGAGAAGGGTGTTTAATAAATTTGGTTCTACAGAGAACTGGGGCTGTGGGGGAAGGGAGAATATGTGGTTTAGAAACTTTAACAAAAGAAGTTGCTTAGGATTCTTGAACTAATGTAGTAATATGTAGATATAGTCAAGGCATTGTTTCAGGGATGTAGGGTAGTTGCAGCTTTAATTGCTGTGTGTGAATTGTCTAACAGTTTTATTGTCATGCTGGATAGTTGTAGCTGGAGTAGTAGAACTTCAGTGTCTAAAGTATTTCTTGGAGGCAGCACACAGGGAGGGCAGCTTGCTTAACCTAACTAGTGAACAACTGAATTCATTAGTTTGTTCAAATGGATATCTTAATGCACTTGTTTTGTTCTTTAACAAATCCATACTTTAATTTACCAGCTCTGAAACAGTTTTAAAAACTAAAAGCTGATGTGTAATAGGAAATCTGTTTACTCAAGCTGAAGGTAGAATATGTTTCTTCAGTTTTGAAGTCACTGAGATGAAAATGGCATCAGATGCTACTAAGCACTGTATCAAAGTAGTTTTTATCTAGTTATATCTTTGCCACCAAAGATTCATTTGCTCAGTATTTGTACAGTGGTATTAAATCCATTTTCATAAGTCATGCTAAGTCAAGGTTCTGTGACATGAATTAAAGTACAATTATACAGTGTATTGTGTTTTTTCATTATGTATGGACTATGAGGGAATTTTTGTAATTATTACATTTATGTAGCTGATATCATCTGAAGAGGCTTCATTATGTGACTGAAAAGTAATTTAGACTTTGCACCAATATTCATTAACCCATTGTGCTGTGTAATGAAATCCCACTGGAAGGTGTCAAGGAAATAGGAATACATTAAATGGTAGAAATGCAGAAGTAATAGGTGATGTTACTTTTTTTAGCTGTCATTTTGCCAGCTGCAAAGAAAGTCTTTAGTTATGGTAGATACATAACCTGTTTTTCAAGTTCTGTTGGTCACACAGCTCACTGTTGATTAGAATGGTGGGGGGGGGAGAATCCAAAGCAGCTCAAAGATACTTAGGAGTTGTAGTGAATGATATCACAGGTTGAAACCAGTAAAAGCTGTCACAAGCTTGTGTAGAGATGATTGGAAATACTACCAGAGAACTTAAATGCCTCTGGAAAAAAAACTTGAAAACTGGAAAATACTACCTCTTGAGAGAACATACCTGTAAATTCATGTGGCAGCCTCAGCTGCTGTGATGCCCAAGTTCCCTTTTAAGTATTATTGTTTGGCACAGATCATAGACAGCATAAGATAATGTCCTTATATACCATTCTTAGGGTTTGTTGGACATCTTGATTTAACAATGTTGGCTGTTACTGTGTCTGACAGGCAAGAGAATCTGGCCTAGACTTTTTATTAAAAATTCCTGATGTGTCTGGACTAGGCAGATTTTTTATCTTCCTTTTTTCCAGTAGCATCCTTTATGTGTTGGTCTCTCAAAGACAAAGTGGAACAATGGTAAATAATTTGCATCACATAATAGTAACAAAAGTTAATACTTTCTTTGAGATATGATTGTCTAAAATAATGCAGTGATAGAGTTGTTAATGAAGTACAGTGTAGCTGTAAGCATAGTCTGATGCTAGGGACAATTTCATAATCAGACAGTATTAGATCAAGAACTGTATCTTCAACAGTATGAAGTTACATTCTCTTCAGCTAGCTGTTCATTAGCAAAAGAAATTTTGTATGCTTCTCTTACAAATCAGAAAGTTTAAAAGAAGGATTACATCTGGTAAACTAATTTTTTTTGTGGTCTTCTAGCATAAAATTATACTTTTTTTGCTTTTGGAATTGAAACAACTGACTAGAAAGTGAAGAAGTTGAGAAAAAATTAAACTTCAAAGTTTGACAAGTTTGTTTCTCTTGATTTTGTTGGGATTTTGGGTTTTTTCTTCTTTGCTCGGGTTGAGGTTGCAACCTCGATTCAACTTCAGAGCAAACCTGGTGCTATGACAGTTATTTGTACCTTAACATCTGAAGAAAGGCATAGTGAATGTAACTCCGTTGTAATCACATGGTTGTTTTCTTGTAATTTGTTGAAGTGCTCTGAGTCTTGGTTGGATTATGGGCACCCCTCAAAGCCTCTCTCTCACTCCCCTCCACAGCTGGACAGGGGAGAGAAAATAAAATGAGGGGTTAATGGGTTGAGATAAGGATGGGGAGAGATCACTCCCCAAATACCTGTCACAGGAAAAACAGACTTGACTTAGAGGTATGGAGTTTATCATTAACAAGATCAGAGCAGCATAATGAGAAGTAAAAACAGACACTAAAACGACCTTCCCCCCACCCCCTCTTTACACACCTCCCACATTCTCTGTGCCTCCTTCCCCAGTGGTGCCAGGAGCCAGGGTTATGGTCAGTTCATCACCCAAGGCTCCTGCTCAGGGAGAGGAGTCGTCTTGCTGCGCTGTGGGGTCCCTCCCGCTGCAGAGAGCTCTCTATGAATTTCTCTCACATGAGTCTGTGTCACCACCACAACTGCTGCAATATGAGTTCATCCCATGGGCAATGGTACCCCTCCAACTGCTGTAGCGTGGGTCACTTTTCCATGGGGTTCAGTCTTTCAAGGACAGGCTGCTCCAGCATAGGAGCAGAGCCCCTCTCCACAGGTCACACAAGAGGTCACAGCCTCCCTTCAGGCATCGCCCTGCTCTGGTGGGCTGCAGGTGGATCTCTGCATCCCTGTGAACCTCCAAGGTTGCAGGGGCACAGCTGCTTCACTGTGGTCTGCACCACAGACTGAGGGGGAGTCTCAGCTCCAAGGCCTGGAGCACCTCCTGCCCCTCCTTCACTGACTTTGGTGTCTGCAGAGTTGTTCTTCTCACATGTTCTCACTCCGGTCATCTCTGGCTGAGATTACAACTGTGCAACAACTTCCATTTTTCTTTTTTCCTAACTATGTTACCACAGAGGTGATACCACCATTTCTGATTGGCCACAAAGCGGCACATCCCACTTTGGAGCTACCAGGGATTGGCTCTGCCAGACGTGGAAGAACCAAGCTTTTACCATCCTCTGATAGAAGCTGCCTCTGTAGCCTCCCACTATCAAAACCAGGCCATGCAAAACGAATACACCACAAAAAATAAATGGTTTTGAAAACAAGTTTATTTAGACAACCATATTGTTTTAATGCACAGTGTATTTTTAGCATTTTCTTAGACTTTCGTAGTTGTTTACTTTGCTAAATGATCAGCCTCTAGTCAAGTGTGTCAGTGTTTCCAGACACAGTATCAGCACTGGCTCAAGGGTGTAGTTGTGGTTGGTTTTTTTGGTTGTTATTTAGAGGTTTTTTGGTTGGGTTGGGTTTTTTAATGCAATGCTCTGATTTAGGGAGTAGTGTTACATGCAAGTAGTATTGCATATAAAAAAGTAAACCAGAAATTGAACTGATAATGGTATTGTGTAAGTTACATATTTTAAAAATACCCAAATACTGTTAACTTCTATCCATGCTGTAACTTATCCTCTCATTCAGCAGCAGCGGTGTTAAAATTCTGACAGCAGGCAATGGTGGTTGGCATGTCTCTTTGCTTTCTATCAAGCTGTTAGGGTTAAAGCTATTTTACAACTGTTTGACATTCAGGTTAAGAGACCCTATAATGGTTACCCTTGCTATGCTGTAGGTAGAGCCAGTGTGTTGCAGGTAATATTGTGAGTAAGATGCAAGTAAGGTAGCTTATGAGATCTGGTAAGATCAAGATGTAAGTACATGATGTTCCTTAAATCTGATTGTAATGAGTGCCTTGTTTTTTCTGGTTTGTTTTCACATGTGGCTGTAGTAGTTTCACCGTGTTGTTTGCTGTAAACAGTTCTGTTGTATTAGTAACTGTATTGTGTTGAGAGTAATTAGCTTATCTTCATGTTCCCCATGTCTGCTGTAGCTTTGATAAACACTCCTGATTGAAAAATTTCAGAAATAAAATCTCTCGTAAGTGCTGAAGCTGTCCACTGCATAGAAAAGCACTGAGGACCTAACTGCTGATGCTGTGCGTTATTATTATTCTAATAGTGATACACCACACGCGTCAAGTCTTTATGATAACCAAACTAAACTGTGTTTCTTTGTGATACTGAAATGAAAACACATTATGTTGTATGAATGGGGCACATTAAATTAAGGTATCAAATACACAAGCAGACAAGTAGAGTTGGGCATGCAGAAAGTGAGTGACTTTATATTCTCTTCAGCATGAAAGTAAGCAAGATGGAGGTTTGTTCTGCAGCCATTCATCACAGGCACCCAGGTTGGCATAGAAGTTGTAGTTTGTCAGCAAAAGTTTGATAAGCATAATAGGTACTCCCCATCCTTCGAGACTGAAATTTCATGTACAAGCACTTTGTTGTCTTAGCTAAGTGCTATGCAGCCAGTCACTCAGTTCTTGCTCCCCAGTGGTGAGGACAGTTGTGGAAGATAAAACTAAACCCCATGGGTTAAGATAAAAACAGTTTAACAATTAAAATGAAGTAAGATAAGCAATGCTGATGGTAATAACAATATAATTGTAATGAAAAGAGTTGAAAGAGGAATAAACTGAAACTTCACAGGTGATGCATACTACATTTGGTCACCACCTGTTGACCAATGCCCATCTCATTTCCCAGCAGTGATTGGCAGCTCCCAGTCAATACCCCCATTTATGTATTGGGTGTTCTGTTGTGTGGAACATTCCCTTGGCTGGTTCATTCAGGTCAGCTGTCCCAGCGATGCTCCCTCCTGGCTTTTTGTACACTTGTTTGTTTGCAGAGCACGTGAAACTGAGAAGTCTTTGTTTTAAAGTAAAAGCATTTAAAACACTAGTTTTATTAATATTATCAGCATTCTTCTCATACTGAATCCAAAATACAGCACTGTACCAGCTATTGAGAATAAAATAACTATCCCAACTAAAACCAGGACAGTTGTGCTTGTATGCAGCATAGTATTGTTTCTAGTACTTCTACTACTACTACTATTGTTTCAGCTCCAGAACTGCAGAATGCATCTAATGTCTTTTGGATAACTTCTGACTTGACCTTTTCTCTTGTTGTTTTTTCTGTTTCTTCAATGGTGGGAGTTGGCAGTTAACTTCATCAAGTCACAGTCCTTTAAACAGTCTTCTTCCCTGCACTTTCAAGAATTTGTGCCACTGTCATCCTTGAAGTTTAAGGTGTTTAGATTTTATTTTGGTGAATTTTTCTTCAGTCAGAGAAACTTCTAAAAATCTTACTCTGTTACTTTTGTATCCCTTTCTGGTCATTTGAAATAGTTCTATCATTTAGATATAGGGAATGTTAGAAAATGGTACTGATTTATTTTCAGCATGTTTTCTTCAACCAAATTATTGGATTCATTCCATTCAGGGTAAATCTCTGTAATACTGACACATGCTTTTTTTTTGAAGTAGCCACACTGTTTTATATAAGAAAGCTACTGACAGCTTTGAACATTCTTTTCTTAGAGTGGTTTTAATTTTGAATGCCACTCCAGTGAGTCCAAGAAGAACTTTATTCTTCAATTTGTAGAACTTTCTTGTATGTAGATTGAGTAGCTTTTGTACTTTATCCTGTGGCTGACTAGTTCATCAGTGGCCTTGCTGCTCCTCTTCTAAAGATGCATCTTTAAGCTACATTTGAGGGAAATTTTCCAAAATTTGTGATGAAATGCCTGTATTTGTGTAGACTTTTTCAGGCACCCACCTCCAGTATGGTCTTTATCATTAATTTGCTAGTATAATAGTCATTGTTGGCCCTGATGGTAATGCATATTTATAATGCCTACAGGCACTATATATTTAAAAACAAAATAGTGTTAATAAAAGCCTACCCAGTTCTGAAAATCAGTTGTCCCTAAAGCTTTTGGCATTGTACTAGGACAACTGATCTAGTAAAATTGGAGTGAAGTAAATCTTTGCAGGTCTTGAGCCAGAGACAGGAAGGGTGATGGACCAAGGTGATGGAGAGGGCTGCACAGAACTGTAGTACCATTTGGAAAGGGCTATATCTAGTTCCAAGCCTCACTGTTCCTGTGCATCACTACTCTTGGAAAAAAGAATTTCTGTGTAACATCTAATACAATTCTCTCTTGTAATTGAAAAGTGTTTCACCTGGTCCTATCACTATCTGCCCACGTATAAATCTATCCTGTTTTATAAGCTCTCTAAGCTTGGAAAGGTTTCAGTAAGGTATTCCTATAGCCTTGCCATCTCCATGCTGAACAACCCCATCTCTATCAACTTGGCTCATAGGAGAGACACTTCAGCCCCCCCGATCATCTTTGTGGCCCTCCTCTGGTGTTAATGCAGCAGACTCACATCTTTCCTGTGCTGAGGACCCCAGAGCTGGATTCAGCACTCCAAGTGGGGTGTACAGTAACAGAATAGATGGACAGGTCTTGAGCCCATTTCTCAACCAGATCTCCCTGTCTGGCATCCCCTCCTTCATGCTGCGTGTGCACTTAATCCCACTCTCTGTGGAATTGATTAAGATATTCAAGAGCAGGAGTCCCAAGACAAAGCCCTGAGGGATGCCACTCATCACCAGTCTCCATCTGGACATAGAGCCATTGGCCACACCTCTCTGGTTGTGTCCATCCAGTCAATTCCTTATCCACCACATAGTCCGTCCTTCAAATCCATGTTTTTTCAGTCTGGAGATCAGGATGAAAAAGTGTAAGCATGCCAGTAAGAGCTCTTTTACAGTGGTGAGAAGTTTTAGTGGTGAGGAGTTTGCTTCATCTGAACACTGTTACTGAGGAGGCAGGGTTGACAGGTAGTGTGGCCACTATTTTGCAGCTTTTGGCACTTTTTCAGCTACCTGTTCTGTGGTGATACATAAATAATTTAGAGCACTTTGATTAACACTACGGTTTCTGGCATGAAGTTGGTATCTTGAGAACTGGAATTGTACTTGCCCAGTTGGATTGTCTTTTGTGTTAAAGGAAGCATTTTGTGACAAGCAACTGTAAGAACAGTGTTTTGATTCAGATAGGCTCCTGATGTCATGGCAGAACAACTGCAGTTTTCAATATTTTTCATCTACAGGTTGATGAAAAAGGAATTTTGTTCTGAGCTTTAGGGGACAGGGTAGGCAGCTTTTTCATTTGTCCTCGCCATTACTCAGAAACACATTTATGAATATTTAACATCATAAAAGCCAATCAGACTAATGTCTGCTGGCATAAAATAATGCAGAGTCCTTTATTCTTGGAGAGTAATAAATGGAACATTTTATGTCTCCTCTTGTCTTGGTACCTTTTTATGACCATTACTGCATGTTGTATACGGCTTTTCCTCCTTGGAAAATGTGTTATTTGTGGGGGAGGATCATGTTCAGCAACCCTTTCAGGGAATGTGCTCCTGCAGCTTCTTAGAATCACTTTCATCACTTTACACATCACGGGCTGCATTTGTTGCAGTTTCTCAATGCAAAGATGAAAGTATACTTGTAGTAATTGGTAACATTTTCCCTAGATTAATTTGTTCTCAGAGGCTTTATTTTTGTGGTAGAGTAATCTACTAAGCTGTCTTTTTGCCTTGGTACTTCCTGGGAAGTTTTCATTTTTGCTTCCATGTTGACATGTGTTAGGCAGGGATAAAAATGGTTCTCTTTTCATTTTCATTTTCTCTTAGTGTATGTTGTGAGCGACTTTGTCACTGTTGATTTGCCCCCTCTACATTTTCTTTAGCATATGACTGAAACAGCATGCATGCCCCCAGGGCTCAAATTTTTAAATTATTACAGACATAGGTGAAGCTTTCTCTTAACTAACTACACAGCGAATTGCAACGTGTGTGTTTCTGGTTCTCCTTAACTCATCTGTCTTGGCTTACAATTAACATTTCATTTTGAAACAAACTAGCAATATAACAGATCTTTAAAAAAATGGATTTGACTATATTTTTGGGGAGATGTTCAGTCTTTTTATTTTTTTTTAAGGTCATAGCTGACAGTTCCTAGCCAAGGTGCATAACATCCAACAGGTAAACTTAGTGTGTGATATTGCTGGCTGTAGGCCAGTTTTTGGTCACAGGCTCTAGTAGACAAGCTGGTACTGAACACTGATTTTCTTAGGATTTAAAGACAAGTTCTGAGTGTCATATTGGTTCATCTAGAAAATCTTAATCAAAACTAATTGTTTTCACAAGAAAAACTTATAAAATATCTTTAATGTGGAAAAAATAGGTTGTAAATGACCTTGTTATTCATTAGGAGTGTTGCTATGTTGTAGAGGTATAAGAAAAATATTAGCAGTCATTTTTCTACTGCATGAAATTTCTTGGTGATGAGCACTGAAGGCTCCCTGTTACTTCTTAGTGTTTGTTGCTTATAAGTCTTATTTAGATTATGAAGTCTTGCCTGGGCCCTTTTTTGTATGGTGAATTGTGAAGTTTTCTATGACAATGCAAGCACAATTTTAAAAAGCAGGTACTGTTCAAAAGAATCTCATCTAACAAACCGTATTTGTATGAAACTGCTTGCAAATACGTCCTTGAGGCTTATGTACTCCATTTATTTTTAAATGCATTTTGTCGTTAATAGACGTTATGATAGATGTTATCATACTCTGAGAGTGTTCAGCAAACTTGTTCCAAGAGCAGATATTACAGTTGTGTACAAGTTCATCTCTGAGCTTTCCTTAGTTCCATATGAGGAGGATATCAATTTAATAAATTTTTGGGATAAAACCCTTTTTTCAATAAAACAGTCGTATCTAAAATGTCTAAAGAGGCAATTAAAAAAGTATTCATTTTGACTATACCTGCTTGAACACTGAAACTGAATTACTTTCAAAAAATACAGATATGCAATGCAAATCTGCACTTTGTTATTTAAATGAGGGTTCTTTAGAACTGTGTATTTTGTAGTTGTGTTCTGGATCTGTCACAGAATTAACAGTTTCCTAGCTGCTGTCTTGGTGAACTGCTTTACATACCTGACCTTACAGCACAAGTGGCAAAACAGCCCAGTACTAATAGCAGGAACACATTACTGAATTTTTTTTTTTCCTAAAATATGTTTCTGTTACTTATGTTTGTTTCCTACTGAGGTATCTGTGTTCAGCAACTTTAGCTGTGACAGTATTGTTACTGTTTTAGATTAACTGTTACTTGATTGTATGATTTATTTAAATATAAAATGTGTACATGGATTTTCTGTCATACTTTTCAAGCCTGTATAGATACATGTAAGTGGCATATATTTTTCTGGCTGGTTGAAATGTGGGGAAAAATCTGAGTGTCTTGTATAGTCAGAAGGGATGGATAAAGTACCTAAAAATTCTTATTTCTGATTCACATTTTTAGACTACTTGTACTGTAGGCAACAGATGTCAGGGTCTTAGTGGGTGAATTAATCCTTAATGTATGCATACTATTGGATACCTCGTGAAGTCAAGAAAAGTTAATTTAACCCTTTGTTCTTTTGCATGCTTTTAACAGTTGTTACTCAACCAAGTCCATCAGTTTCTCAGCCTAGTACTTCAGAGAGTGAGGAGAGAGCTGCTGAACTGCCGAAACCAAAGAAGAACAGATGTTTCATGTGCAGGAAGAAGGTTGGCCTTACAGGTATGAGAATGCTGTCAATTTTAAACAAATTTGCATAATTAGTTACCTCTTGCTAGATTAAACTCGACTAAATTTGTGTTCTGTTAAATTTATCAGCTTCTTCACAATTCACACAACTTAGTAAATCCATTTATTTTTCTTACTCTGTATGTTGTAGTAGACAAGCATATCCCCTTTGTAGTGACTGCACCCTTAATTAACACCTTAATTAAAAACTAATTCCTAGTAATGTTTCTTCTTTTTCTGTGTACAGGATTTGACTGCCGATGTGGAAACCTATTTTGTGGACTTCACCGTTATTCTGACAAGCATAACTGCCCATATGATTACAAAGCAGAAGCTGCAGCAAAAATAAGAAAAGAGAATCCAGTTGTGGTGGCTGAAAAAATTCAGAGAATATAAATTAATGTGCTTGTGAAAAGACTGACTGACTTTTTGTGGGGCTTTTTTTCCCAATACATCCTAAAAACCATGAAAAGAGCAGGTGCATGGTCATTTTCCTTTATTTTCAAGAGTTTTACTTCTAGTCCTGTCTGTCTAAATGATACTTCAAATGTTTGGGTGTTTGTTACAGGCAGAATTGGATAGATACAGCCCTTGAAAATGTATGTGCCCTCCCCAGAATAGATGGATGATCAGAAACCTGCACAGGAATACACATGCACAGAGGACAGACTCTAGTTCACATGTGCCAGACAGATGTATGCAATCTGCATGTGTGCAGCAGCTCTGCCTTTTGGGATATGCATGAGGTATTTAATGTTCGGCTAATGTTATATGCCTCTTTTGGAGAAGGATACATCAAAACAGTTGGCAGTCTACTTCTATCATTTAAAATATCATTCTACTTTTAGTTGTCACACTCCCTTTTTAGTTTTCCAGCAGAATGTGAGCTGTGTAGAGGGGTCTACCATCACAGTAAGATGAGCATCTTTGCAATATTTAAGTCACTTAACAACTGCACTGAGAAAAACGGAAAAAAATCAGATATTTATGAGAAGAAAATTGTTTTGTAAAAGATTACATTACCTTCAGAGTCTTGGAAAAAAGTTCCCAAAAGAAATATCCTGTTAGGAGCTTAAGAACTGGCCTGCAACAGAGTTGTCCGCTTTTCCTTGCCTAGCTAAAAATGTTGTGTAGCACAATATTGTAAGATTGGTTTTCAAAACACAGTTACAAATGTTTCTAGACATATCACAGCATCTCTATCAAGCAACATGAGTCTGAGTAAGTTGCTGAAATACTAAAACAGTTTATTATTCATGTACTACTTATGTTCTGTGTGTTCCAAGTTCAAAAGAATATTAGGAATTATTTTTTCTAGTTTTAAATGTAACAGCTGCACCGTTCTGCATGGAAAACCATACCTAACATGGCTGCTGTAGACTTAAATGGTAGCTGGAACCACTCTTGGAGGGCTGCTTTATCATTTTTAATTGTACTTGGGTATAGGACTGTAGTGTTCTTGGGTGTATTGCATGGGCTGCGTTATCTACGGCATTGTACAATAACAACTAGAAAAGGCAGTATTCTTCACTGATGCTTGTCTGGTAATATATATCACTTCTGTGTTATAATGGAAGGGGTTTTTGTGATGTATGAAACTTGTGTTTTTTATATAAACAAATACGGTTTAGACTAGTGTTGTGGTAATGCCTGTTCTCATCTGTAAATAGTTACATACGTACACAAGGCACTACTCCTACCTGATTTGTTGCCAGTGTTCAGTCTCAGTTTTTACTACACTATTAAAAGTGTCAGATTTTCGCATCTTTGTTCTTCTGAGTTATTAGATATGCAAACATGTACAGATAGTTCATATTTATGTATTGCACATAAGCTACCCAGCATCTATGCTATATTGTATTATGTAAATAATAAAAATAATGTACAGAAGGAAATACTTTTTTTTATGGTAGTTCATTGGTTTTGGTTCTTGCTGTGAGAATGTGACCCTGTAGAAGATGAAGTGCAAAGTTTAATATAGTTCGTACAGATACTGTCTTGTGCATAAGCTTGCCTCTGTCCTTGTTTGGATGTACCAGCTTTTTTGAGACAAATTCCATGAGCAGCTGGGGTAGAGGTAACTACCTGATGACCTGACAAAAATGCCAGCAAATAACAATGTGCTTTACAGGGAGAAAAAAAAAAGTATCAGCAATGAACGTCTGATTTACTTCCAGTGGATCTGTCATGATAGAGCCAGTACACTGACTGTTCTGTCCACATCTTCACCAGCAAACCTCGTCAGTTACTGTCAGTGTCAGCTACCAAATACAAGTGTTAAATATACCTGGTTTATCCTTTCCAGTGGGAAGGAAAAGGATACGGTACACAGCACATGTTGCAATGGAGAAAGACATCTTCAATACTGGATGATCCATAAAAATTGCTTATATGGATAATGTGTATTCCACCAGTCAGCTGATAGTCAATATGATAAATTAATACTCCAGTCACTGTGTGTACCTCCAGTAAGGGAACACAGGCATGCTCTGGGACTTCACCATGGAACTGCTTTAAAGCACCAAAACTGTAGTATTTCTACCTTTTGTATTAAAACAACATCTGCAACTGCTCTTCTGCATAAAGGCATTGAGGTGGTTTTTTTGGTGGGTTTTTTTGTTTGTTTGTTTGTTTCTTGGTTGTTGTTTCATTTTGTTTTTCCTAACCTGAGAATGCCCTGTAGCTGGGTGTTTAAGGAGCTGTCTCGTTTTAATACTTTCTTGGCAGAATGGTTTTGGACTGGTACTGATGTTTTTGGTTAATGATTATGGTGGTCTCAATCTCAGTCTAATTTTTTTCTGTACAAAGGTTGTACTTGCAAACACTTCTTGAAATATTTGATGTTGGTACATTGTACAGGAAAGTATGGAATGAAAAATAGCTTTTTCCTGTAAAATGAACTGTATCATGTAAATTGCACTTAAGTGGGTTATGAGCCTGTCCTGAAGTCTGCAAGTTGGCCATTTCTTTGTTCTTTTAATAGTGTATGTCCTGAGCTCTGATTCTGTTGAGGCTCACTAAATGAAGGAGGGGAAGAGCAATCAATACCTGCTCTTTTCTTTGTATGAAAAGAGCATGTATTGAAAAAGTATGTGGATGGGGATACCGTTTAGACTTAAGTGCAAACACTGGTACATTTTCCAAAAAAGAAACATAATGGTTTCATGTGTCACTGATCCTCGTTAACATTTGCCTGTTAGACTGAGATCTTTTTAACTCAGGCATAAACACAAGTTCTGAGAAAAAGTCTTACTCTGTTTTAAACAATGTTACTAGACTTTTTTGGTTAGGAAGCAGAAAGGGCCATGTAAACATGTGAATAAATGAAAACACCTCGGTCATCAATTCATAATCTTCAATCTGTGAAATGCTTGCCTAGCCCCAAGTGTTATGGCTGTGCACTGCTGTGTTCAACAGGATTCTGGGCAAACTTACTGAAAACTATTACTGTTAAACTTGAAACTTGGAATGTAAGGATGACCTTCCTGTGGTGGTTCCAATGCTGATGAGCTGCAGGATGCTTTGGTTGGTTGTTGGTTGTGATGCATAAGGATGCCATGGGGTCAAGAACCCCTGACTATTTTCATGGCACTTAGATTGTTGAAACCATACTATTGATCATCAGAGACTCTCTTTTGGGAAGTCATTATTCACAAGTGTAACAGAATGTCTTAGATTCTTCTAGTCACTGAAAGGTTACTTAAGGGTTTGACTCCAGTCTGGTGTCCCTGATCAATCAATGTACATGTTATTTTTCTTAAGCTGCTCTACAGTATTATCTGATGCATCTGCTTGAGGGAGAAAATGTATAGCAAATAAGGAATTGGTTTAATTGGTTTGGTTCAGGTATCCAGGTGTGTTAAGTAGCTGTGACTCAGTGACAAATGGAACTTTGCTCTTTGTATAGAGGTGTGGTTTTTCTGCTTCTTTCATTAATTTCTCCATCAGCCAGAAATAAGAACATGTTTGTTTCACAAATTATGTATTACTGACTCCCTTGATCTTTTTCTGTAATTAAACACCCAGGATGTTTGATGGACTGCTTTCTGATTTAGGACACAAAGAGCTTTGGCAGTACACCTGAAAGTACCTGGATGGAATTGGAATTTAAATATAATAAACATGAATAGTTAGAGAATAACTGAATAGTTAGAAAACTTAAGCTGGAAAAATAATGAGTGAGTATATATTGAAATACAGTGCAGTAACAAAGTTCTGTCTGTGAGTGCAGTTAAGAGTTATCACCACACAGAGTTTTAAATGTCATTTTGCAAACCTGAGTTGTTACTAATCTATTGTAAACACTTAGCAGAAAGTGCTTCAGCATTTAAGTTACTTGTTTTATAAGTAATTTATTGATGGCCAAAGAAGCAGGTTTGGAGTTTGGAGGTTTTTTTCATTAAATAAAATACAGAGGTCATTTCTGCTTGAAAGGGCACATCAGCATAATAAAGCAGAACCAAAGACTGGCTCACTCATGGAATGAAGAATTGAGTTCTGTAGGATGCAAATTAGCAGAATATCAGCAGTGATTTGATGTAAACTCAAATAGGGGTAAAGGTGGGAGTACTGAAATAAAGGCAAGAATCAACACCTACAATAGTAACCAAAAACACTGGCTTAACTTGTTTTGTTTGCATAGGTAGAATCTACTATTTAAAAAAGAAAAAAGTAAATAATTGAAATTACTAGTGTCATAGCTTCCTGAAGAAGCTGTCTTGTACATGTCTTTTGTACTAGGTGGTAAGATGCAGATGACAAATTATTTTTTTAATGCCTGTTTCATTTCAGTCTGTGTTTCTGTTGTAAGCTCATGGCCAGAATTGTAGCAGTGTTGGAAGATGGGCTTCTCGCATGAGTGTTACTTTGGATCTTTCTTTTCTCTCTATATCTACAACCAGTTCACCAACATTTACTTCCAAGCAGCAGTAAGCCTGCTTATCACAATCTGAGGTTTATTCACTATGGAGAGAAAACAAAAAATAAATGGGATAATTATACTAAGAACTTTTCTTACATTGTTGGTATTATCTTGTGAGATGTGTTAGAAGCAGAAAACATTTCTCAAGCTATTGCATGACAAGCATGGAGGTTAAGAAATGCTACCAACAGCTCTGAGCTTTTACTATTAGAGACCTACAATATCTGTGTCTTAATATTTTTGTCTGTTTAATATATTTTCAAATATAGCAAAAGAGATTGAAGTCCCACTGTGAATCTTTACTTGATAGTATCATTGAGATTATAGGACAATTCTGAAGAAAAAAATTTAATTCACCATCCTTCATTCTTGTTGATATACTCCATAGTGCACATATATATTGTTTAAAACCCACCCAGCCTGTGTCATTTTTTGATTAGCGTTTTCCTTGAGTGGAAAACATTTTTAGATGTGATTGAATTTTTTTTAGTGAGAAGTTGGGTGCATGATGACTGTACCCTGAGTTTCTAAGAAAGCCTGTGAAACAGTTTATGCACAAGGCTGTTTGACTTCAGTAATGCTTCTGGGAGACCAGGTCAGATTGGGTTTAAACAGGATTAGGCTAAAGTAGATATTCCTTAGTTGTATTTTAACTAGCATGGGATTGATGAGGGGAAAGTAGATTTATGACCCTGGAAAAATCTTGATCCCTCTCAGTCTGGTTTCAGTCTTCAGAGTGACATTGAGCTGGTTCCTTTGATTGCTGGATTCATATGATGAATAATATACCCTTACTGATTTGTGTATTTCTGTTAGAATTTCTGACTAACCTTGTGTGACCAAAGTCTTGAATGTTTTGTTGTCAATTCAGTCATGGCAGCAACTCAAGGGAAGTTCACTGAGTACTGGGTCTAGTGTGAGGATGATGCACAGGCAGGAGAGGTGGGACCGCTACACACAGATTTGCACACACTGCTGAGGAATTGCAGTTTCGGTCCCTGTGCTGAAACAGTTTGGCTGGTAGCTTCAAGCATAGCAGTGATGCAAAGATTAGTATTTGCCTTTGCAACTTTAAGGTTTGCTAGCTGAGTGTGAGCCAGAAACCTGCAGGTTGTGGAAATAGCTTTACATTTAAGGGGATTTTTACACTGAAACTAATTAGTAACTACATATGTAGACCTGCCAATAGATAAAAGTCTGACAGTAGCTGCAGTTCACTGGCTTCTCAGCAACATTTTCTAAGGTAGAGTTTGGAAATTGTACTATGTTAGGGAATGGCCTAGAGATTCTAGTTAATTTACTCCTCATTTCACCTAAGGAGGGGTGGTTGTGTTTGTCATCTGCTGAGGCGGAATCACAGTTCAGCAGAGAGTAATTTATCGTTGTTGGCCAGCCTTCAGTAAATAGAAGCATGTAACACTCACTCTGCCAATAGCTGCTGGAGGCCAAAGGTTATATCAGTGAACAGTAACATCAGGACTTTTACTGACTCTGCCTCTGTTTCCCAGAACCCCTCGTGCTGGTGGGTAAGGGTTGCTGTCCTCAGTGCACAGAGGGGAGGACAAAGCATGGAAGGGGTCAGCGAGGACACAGTCCCAGCTGTACCATATTACCAGACTACTGCTACCAGCTGCTTGACTGTCTTACAGCATTAGTTCTGCCCTAACTTGTGCAATTGCTCCCCGATTTGGTTTTGATTAAGTGATCCAAATTAAAAAGCCACATTTGAAAGAGCAACATCACAGATCTCAGAGAGGGTGGGTAAGTTATGCTACCAGAAGCAGAGGTACAACGTCTAGGAATACCGCAAGTGCTGACTAACACCATCTTTCAGTAAGAGGAGTAAAACATCTGAGTTCTAAACTGCCCCTGGCCAGGAAAAGCATCAGTGCCATGTTCTGGGCCCAGCTCTCCTTGCTTCTTCAAGTGTCATAGCTGCTTTCCCCAAGCTCCAGAGTGGTATTAGGGAGGGCCAGGGAGGAGCAGCAGCCCCTTGGCTGGGGCCTGAACCGGCACTACTCAAGATACAGCTCCACCATATCACAGTGGTGGGCAAAACCAGATGAAAACTAGTTGTCATTTCTACATTTACCTTACAGCAAGTACTGCCCCAAAAGATGTGTGAACTCCACTATGCCTCTCTGGAGGCTAAAATCCACCAGCACCACACTTGGTCCTCTTCAGGCTATTAAAATTCTTCAATCACCAGCACTTCAGCTCAGGAAACAATTGTGTCACGCCAATGCCAAAGAAGGAAAACACCAATATGCAAGAATATCCATTTACTTCTGCTGTCTAACCCTTGCTCTGTAACTTAACCCCTGCACAAGCTTTGACTGGCCTTTTCTCTTTCACTCCACCCCCACTTGTGATAGCACTTCAACACCCTGAAGTAATAACATGTCTGATTTTCTTAAAGGCAGACATAATTTGAAAACATGACCTCTGTGTATGTGTGTGTGTGTTGCTTAACTGTGGTAAAAGATTATGCACCTTTGCAGACCTTAATAGTATTGAAGAAAGTAAGTTCATATCTGCACAGCCTGCAGTATAAGTAGTATGCTGGTTTGGGTTACAAATGTAGAACTGTTCTTAGAAAAGCTAAAAGCAAGAATGCCACTATGGAATGCAAGTCCTAAGCAGGTGGGGTAACTTCCACTTCTCTTTCTGCTAA
This sequence comes from Chloebia gouldiae, assembly GCA_003676055.1. Classification (NCBI taxonomy): domain Eukaryota; kingdom Metazoa; phylum Chordata; class Aves; order Passeriformes; family Passeridae; genus Chloebia; species Chloebia gouldiae. The sequence continues at coordinate 996,422 of QUSF01000036.1, read as the reverse complement.
ATATGCTTCTTTTTAGGGAATGTTTTACTGGCATCAGTTAAGTTGCTAACTTATGTTTGGGTTGTTTTTAACTAAACACAATTTAGTTAGGTGGAGTATAGACAGTACTGTTTGAAATCTGTTTTTTCAAACCTGCTCATTGTATTTTAAAAAGTCTGTTGTTCAAACATACCTACTTGCTGCCCAGCTCTTTTCTAGGTGAGAGCTGCATGTGAAAACCCCTGCCCCTCACTCTCCTAGCTCAGTCATCTGAAAGCATTGTGTAGAGAAGCAAAGCCTTGTGTTCAGACATCAGATATATGCTTTTGTGTTTCAAAACCCTTTGTGTGTGCAGGATTTACAGCCATGAGCACACTTTATAGCTTTTGTCATTCCTGCTTCAAGGAAAGAGCTATTACCAGCCCACAAATGTAGAAACACAACAAGCTCAGGAGTTTTGATTCAGCTTGGTATAACCAGTGGCTAACCACAGTCTTCACTGTGCCTTTGTTTCCCTCTGGCACATCAGAAAGTGATTCACAAAAATCAGCTGTGGAGAAAGGGTGTCCAGGACAGCCCATCAGAGTCTTCCTGCTGTGGGTTGAGCCCAGACACTGCCATCCCCATGTGAGCAGGAGTCCCAGTTGTCATGCCTCTCCTGTCCCAGTTCAGACCTCCTGTGTCACTGCAGCAGTCCCAGGCTGGCTGGCAGGGCTCTGGCGGTCCCAGCAGTGCCTGGTGCAGTGCCAAGCCCAGCCCACACCATCCCAGCAAGGCATCCTCTCACCGCCCCAAACCTTCCCCATTAGTGACTCAGCAGCTGAATAACAGCCTTTTTTTTTCCTCCTCCCTGAAGACTTACAAGGAATTTCAATATAAGGAAACTGCTTGTAGAAAAATACTAAAATAAAATAAACTAACTGGCATCTTAAGGCTCCCCTTTCCCAAGGCTAAAATCTAAGGGTAAAACAGCCCCATTTTTTCAATTAATGAAGTTGTCAGTCACACTGGAACAAAGTTCCAGGAACAAGTAAATATTTTAGGCAGGTGTGTTTGTTTTTCCTGTGCTGATAGTGCCAAGCTGTGGCACAATCAGGTCACTTTGACCATAAGTTAAGCACCAGAGCTCAGAAGGACTTTGAGTGGGCCAAAAGGGCAGGGCATGGTGCCCTGGGCTGTCTATGCCACACCACCCCTGTGATGATGGATCCAGAGTTTCAGCACTTTGTGGATGCAGTCAGCACCCAGGCCCTACCAAGGGCACCATGGAGGGGGTGAGCATTTATGCCCATAATATTGCCTCTGCTGGTCCCCAGGATGCTGGGACAAGGGGCTATCAGATAGAAAAAATGCTCCAAGTCACCAGGTAGAGGTGAGTCTGCAAGAGGGGAGAACAGCACCTCCTCTGTCACCATTGCTCCAGCATGAGCAGTCTCATACCCCCACATTCATTGCAAATATCAGGGAAGACTGAGTTTCACCAAGGCACACTGACATCACTTTACCTATGCTCAGAAAAGCTTGCACAAAGATCCGCATGTGGATCATCCAGGAGGGTATTTTGTGCCAGGAGGGTATTTTATTTTGTGCTTCAGGTCCCTTTTTGGATTTTCAAACACTTTTCCTTTAATAACAATGTTAATGCCTGCAGCATGATTGTTCTTTATAGGGCTTCCATGTGAATTTTGCCTGTGTCTGATCTGACTCCTGAAAAACGGGGAGTACTTTTTTCCTGTTTTATAATTTTATGGAGATTTGCAACAAAAAATTTTATGTCATATTCAGGTGATTGTCATACAAATACTATAATATGAAATAAGAGTGTTTGTTCTGTTTTTATGATGATACAATGTCAAAGTAGGAGTCTCAAAGTCCAGTGTATAATATTGAGGCTGTGGTTGCTTCAAAGTGCTTACATTCTCCATGGTGAGTAGACCAAGCAAAATACAGAGAGGAATATGGGAGCTATTTGTGTTAGCAAGAGACACCACGCAATTCATTCTCATACTTAATTTTGTCTAATTATTAGTATGGATTTTTGTAGGCAGTGGAATAATCTGCTTATCACATACCATTTCGAAATACATTAGCTCTGCCTTGTTCTGAAGTTAAACATGTAGCAATTTAGTCAGCTCAGTGAGTCACAATTCCAGTAAATGCAAAAGACAAGTGCATTTAGCAGTAATATCACATTAACACTTCAGAAGCCTGCCTAAATAACAGAACCACAAAAAAACATTATATAGACATTTTTAGTAACCAAGGTGTAGTGTTTACTGAGCAGGCAAGAATCCTCCTTATAAAGATCTTCAAATGTTGTTGAGACTAGAAATGGTTGATTAAATTATGCCTGTAGAAATGTTTAACTCTTCCAAAGAAACACAAACATTACAGAGGGGAGCAATACAATGTAGTCTTTAAATGTCGATCAGAGAAAGTTGCTTAGACCTTTGCAAGCAGTCAGCATTGGCTTTCTTTGCTCCAGAGAGGGGCAGAGCTGGCAGGTGAATTCTCCAGGCCAAGGGAGGGGCTTCTCTGCCCCCTGTCTTGGTAGAGAAGCGACAGTGTCCGGCTGGTCTCTCCTGGGCTCTGCCAAAGACATTAAAAGCAGTGGGGCCATGCTGTTGTTCTGTTCTCTAGAGTAAAAGGATGAGTAAGTGTTTTTAAAAGGCTGTTGTGGTTATTATGAAGTAATTTTTTGTAATGTCTAATAGTTTGTGACATTATTCCACAAGAAAGCCAGCTGAAATTTTCATGGTCTTTGCATCTATGAGGACGTTGGAGTTACATGGTAATCTTGAGTTTAGGAAATAACTTATTAATTCTTATCCTTCCTATTAGTAATATCATGTTGTTCGTCCATCCATCCATCCATCCATCCATCCATCCATCCATCCATCCATCC